>PVJN01033128.1:0-23654 GCA_004026805.1 Lasiurus borealis | reverse complement strand
TTTGTCTTGGAGACATTCTGTTGGTCTTACTTAGAATTATTTTCAAAGCCTTGGGGCACATTTCTGGAAAAACTTTAGAAGCAAATCTCATTTGAATGTAGACTGGATGTTGGAAAATAATCAAAAATCATTTCAAACTAAACCTGTTAAGTGAGGTGGTGATAAAACTGAGTAACACACTAGGGGGGTCAAAAAAAAATCAAAATTAAATCTGATTTGGGATGACTCATAAATTGGATTGTAGTACATCTCTTCAGACCTTAATTTCCTTTTCTATAAAATGAAACGTTTCTACTAACCTATTTTGAAGGCTCCTTTAGCTCTCTTAGTAATTTCATAAATAATTTCACATTAGCCTTAATGGTATAAGATTGTGGAATTGGTTTTGGAATCCACTAAAATACTGAAAGAATTATTTTAGCCATGTCTAGATTCATTGATGACATCATCCTCCACTGAGAATAGAGACTTGAACCAGCATAAATACAAGCCCATTAGAGCAAGCATTTCCTGTTATTCTTTCTCTCCTCTCGTGTGTTTGATTTCACTAGAACTTCTCTCTGTAAAAGAAATAAATAAATGCGTAAAGGTTTATTTATACTCAAACATTATACTTATTCATCCCTATAATGACCCTTTAGATTTCACAAAATAGTTTTTATATTTTAATTCATAGAAGGTATTTGTTTGCGTTTGATTTATGGAGTCTATATAGTTATACTCTTATTTGTCTTACATTTTGCTAATTATTTCTTTGATGACTCTAAGTCTAAACGTTTCAACAAGAACTGAAGGTAATAAAATCACTTTAATGGGTATTTAGAGAAAAGTCTTTCAAAGCTAGGTGAATGGATTTATAAATGTAATAAACCCTTTGGTCTTTTTCCATGTGGTTCTGGCAGAGTAGGCAATAGGAAAATAAATAAAATTCTTTCACTGCAAATGTATCTGTTATGTCTCTGGGCAGGAATGTACTTTTTAATAAAATACTGAATGTGCATATGCTGTTCTAGTCAAATAACCTAAGGGTAAAAATACATATTCGGTCATAACCTCAAATGCTCTGAAGTTTTCCCCTCCATTTTAGATGAAGTCTACTAAATCACTTTTTTTTTCAAGGACTCTAGGGAAAATGTTGTATTCTTCAGATTCTTTGTGTGTAGTTTATGCGTTTTGGGCTGGTTAAGCTATTTTCATATGGCTGCTAATAGGTTACATGAAATCAGTCCACACTAAACTATAATGATCAAAGCCATTTGTTAATGAATTAATTCACTTATTAACCATCACATATACGTATATTTACTTCTGGATACAGTAATAGGTATTGTGTCTGTGATCTGCAATTCTCTAATCCTGAGAAATTTATTTCAGTTCTATCTTTGTGTGATGATTGAATACCTTGGGAAAGCAATTCTTAGCATATAGCAGGGGATCACAAACTATATATTGAGAGAATGAAAGGTTGAACTCTGTTGCAGTAATAAAAATAGCATATGTTCATTAAGGGCCTGTTCTGTGCCAGACACTGTGTAAGAACATGATGCAATTTAATATTCATAACAGCTCTGTGAGTTATGTATTATCCCAATTTGATGGGTGAGGAAAGGAGGCTCAGAGAGGTTCGGTGATCAATTTGGCCACATAGCTAGTAGATGACAATGCTGGGATTTGGACCTAGATCCAAACAACTCCAAGGATTATCCTATGAAGCCACCTGAGGTGTCATCCTGAAACTATGGTGTTCTGACTCTGTGGCTATGCGTCAAGCCACACCCGGTGGTAGTTGTGAAGGGGGTGAGAATGGAATGTGATCACCAGCATTGGGCAGGTAGTGAAGAACTGAGCAAACCAAGTTCAGTACCTCGGCCAGACCTTGGTATCCAGTGTTAACTGTCATAAAATGATGACACTGGTTTCACTAGACAGCCGCACCACTGAACGTGCACAGGAAACTTACTTTTCTATTGCTGCCGTAACAAAATACAGTACCACAAACTTGGTGGCTGAAAACAACACCTACTTGCCCTCTTACAGTTCTTTAGGTTACAGGTTCTATGATGACAGTGTCCACAGAGCTTCATTTCTTTCTGGAGTCTCTTGGGGAGAATTCGTTTCTCTGAGCCTCCAGTTACCAGAGGCTATGAGCATTCCTTGGCAGTGGCTCTCTCTTTATCTTCAAAGCCAGCAGCAGGGGGTCGAGTCCTTTTCATATCATATCATTCTGACCTTGTTTTCCATTGTCACATGTCTTTCTCTACTTTCTTTTGTCTCCTTTCTCCAGTTTAAAATATATATATATGTTTTTTATTGATTTCTTAGGGAGAGAGAAAGGGAGGAGAGAGAGAAACATCAATGAGAGAGTACCATTGATCAGCTACCAGCTGCACGCCCCCTACTGGGGATCAAGCCTGTCATCTAGGCATGTGCCCTGACCAGGAATCCAACCAGCGACCTCTTGGTGATAGGATGATGCTCAACCAACTGAGCCACACCAGCCAGGCTCCTTTCTCCAGCTTTAAAGTCCCTTGAAATTACATTGGGCCCATCTGGATAATCCAGTGTGATTTTCCCATCTTGAGATCCTAAACTTAATCACATCTCCAAAGTCATTTCTGACATGCAGGGTAACATTTTCACAGGTGCCAGGAATTAGAAGTTGAATATCTTTGGGGGATCATTATTTTACCTAACATACACACTAGATCTAGTGTCAGTAGTCTTCATGATCAGCATTCTCTCTCAGTAACAGTATTCACGATCACATTCAGTAGCCCTCACTATGTCTTATGTTTCTTGAATTTATAAACTATGGTAAGCCTGCTTAGCTGAGACACCAAAAGAGATTCTGAGATTGTGAGGAAGCATCCCTAGGATCATTAACAGTTATTGAAAGAAGACGGGATATGAGATACTAGTATTGAACTAGGATGTAATTATAGCAAAGGTCTTGGCCAATCCCCAGGGAGTTGTGGAGCTGGGGTGGCCTTGAGTTGTCTTACCTGGAGGCACAGAGTTTGAGCCTCGATACCCTGCATCAAATAGCCATTGGACACAGGCTGCCTCTCCAACTGTCCCCAGATGGGATGTGGCCATGGAGGCCATCAAAGGCACTCAGCTGAGATCCTCAGCGAGCCGTGTTTCCCATCACCCGGGGAATGAGTGTCTCCATTCCGAAAGGATACAGCACGGAATCCACAACCCAAGCTTCTATGCCACTAATCATTGCAGGAAAGTCCAGGAGGACATTCTTCAAGTTAAATATACGGTGGTACCTCGAGATACGAGTTTAATTCGTTCCGTAACCTTGAGGCGTGGGAAACTATGAGACGCTCAAGTCGTGGTAAACTGGTGGGTCGTGTGCAGCCGGCCGATCCGCTCGATGACTCCTATCTCAAATGTTGCTCGTATTTCAAAGCAAAAATCCCTTGCTTGACAGCTCGTATCTCAAAAATCTCGTATGTTAGGGCACTCGTATCTTGAGGTACCACTGTATTCAGAAAAGAGCAGTAGGACCCATTCCCCAGAAATTAATTTTATTTCTTGTTCTTTCTTGGCGTCATCTGTTCCCATGGGCACACCATTTGTGACTTTTTCTTTGGTTCTGTTTTCTTTGCTGCAAAGTGACACCTGAAACAAAATGATGTTCCTTACCAGTGCTAACATGTTTAATTGGATAAAGTCATGAGTAGGGGCAGATGGACACTTTACCAAAACAACGAGAAGACCAAATATCAGCTGCAATTCTGCAATTACTCATCTGTATTTAAGTTATGAAAATGTGTTATCAGCTCCCCATCCTGCACTGTTCTTTGAATAACAAAAGGGGAAAATACTTTAAATGCTATGTAATACCTCGGGTTCCTTATTTAACTCCACCAAATGCCTCCTTTCTCTAAGAAAAAAAAGAAGTGGACAATCATTTTCTCTCAGACAATTGACAGCGGGAAATGATCTCACCCTGCTTTGCCTAGCTATAGCTAATGAAGAGCTCCAGGAAAGAGCAGCAGAGAATAGGAATAAAGAGGGTCATCCCTTGTGATTCATTTCCAAAAAAGGGAAAAATTCTACTAAATGGCTTCATCACTTGGGAATCTGAGAGAAATTAGTCCGAGGGCCCCGTTTCTCAGAAGCATCCCTGCATCCGCAGTGCTGGAGACCCCAGGCAGTTTCAGGTCGCTTTTATATCTTCCACGCAAAGCGGGTAATCAGGTAGAAAATGCGCTAAGCAAACTGCGTGTCAGAAGAAATAAAAACAATCAAAGGCTTCTGATGCTTGATCTTCACAAGGAAGTTAAGCATTCTTGACATCTTAGGTCATCAAGGATTCACAGATGATAAAACTTTTGGAGGGGGTGCTGAGAAGAAACAAATTATTTGTAATTTCTTTACTGTGTGCAAAGAAAAGGAAGATATTTTTCACTTACTTTTATTCTCTGATGGATAAGTATTATGCTAAAAACCATAGCAACTAGACATTAAAGCATATAACTGTGTACCATCGGCCCTCCATTGTCTGTGGGTTCTGCATCCGGTTAAACGCACTGCAGACTGAAAACAGTCATTTTGATACACAATTGGGAACCCACTGATGTGGAGGGTTGACTGTATATATTTTGCTCAGCCTTTGTAGAAGGGACTTCAGCATCCTGAGGATTTGGGTAAAGGCAGGGATCCTGGACCCAATCCCCTGCAGATACAGAGGGATGACTCAATTAGCTTCCTAGGGCCGTGGTAACTAAGTATTTCAGAATTAGAGGGCTTAAAACCATAAAAATGTATTTTCTCACAGTTCTGAAAGCTAAAAGTCCAAAATCAAGGTGTTAGCAGGGTTGGTGTCCTCTAAAAGCTCTGGAAGGGACTCTGTTGCATGCATGCTTCTCTCCCAGCTTCTGGGAACCCCCAACAGTCCTCAGCATTGCTTGGTGTGTAGATGCATCACTCGTCTCTGCATCCGTCTTCACATGGTATTCCCCTGTGAATTCTCCATGGACTTCCACATGACTTTCTGGGTCCATGTTTTCCTCATTTTATAAGGGCACCAGTCATATGGCTCAGGGTCCAACCTAACACCCTCATTTTGCCTTAATAGCATCTGCAAAGACCCTATTTCCATGTACAACTCCATTCACAGGTATCAGGAGTTAAGGCAGCAGCATATCTTTTTTGGAGGGACATAAGTTAACACACAGAAACGGGAAAATATTGACAAGAAGAGCCAAACATGTAGAGGAGAGGAGAGCATTCAGGTCCAGCGAGGGAAAGGAAATGTTTTAGATCCTGCTTTGCTCCCTATACGTGGTGAGCAGTGCAGACCAGCAGGACTTACTAGCAAGGTAGAAGCTTGGGCCTTATCTCAGACTTACTGAATCAGAATTTGAATTATCCAAATTTGTCAGCTATTCAAACACACATATTTGGTTTAAGAAGTAAACTTTAAGGCCCACAGTTTAGAACTTTATTAGACACGTAATTCTATTAACCAATGCCACAAGCACACGCTTAATGACTTTTCCTTTCTTTTTTAGTTGCAAAATGACACAAAATAAAACAGTACCTCTTACCAATACTCGTAAGTTCAAGTAGGTAAAATATTTAATTATAGGAAGACATTTTACGGCAAACACCACTTTAAGTCCTGTATAACATAATAAAAATGTGTAGTGGTGAACAACAGTTTATTTCTCCCCTCCTCTTCTTAGCATATCTGAATGCCATCTGCAAGATATAATTTCTGGCATCTTACAACGCTGTCATTACCTGCACATACATGAACTTGGTCAAAGCCATTCATACAGATGCCATTTGAAAATAATTATTGGCACTGTCAGCACAACATATGTTGAATTTAATTGACATTTTTAAGGTTAAGAAAAAGAATATTCCCAGTCACATTGCTGAAACAGGAGATTAAGACTCAGCAAGTCACAGACACAGAACAAGAGAATATCAATTTGTATCAATGAACCAAATATGAATTATGAAAATAATCATAATTCTATAATTTATTTTTATGAAAACAACACTTAAAAAAAAAGAGAGGCTAAAGTAGTGGCACCTGAACTTTAACATTAGATTAAGCTGTTCTCATATCACAGTTAATAAAATGGCATCTAAAAAAATCATCTCATTAGACCTTAAAATACTTGTTTTTCTTCCTAGTTGCTTGCTAGAGTCTTTGCCTCTATATAAATAAAAGTGACTTTACATGCCTAGGGATATATGTGTGTTTAACTAATCCATCCATAATTGTTTTCTGTGAAGAATATTGAACACCAAGAATGGATGCCGAATCCACAGGCAACAAAATCTCAGACATATGCTGAAGAAACTTTTTCACTGATAATGATCCTAGGGCAATGGAAAATAAATAGAAAATAAACAAATGGGACCACATCAAAATAAAAAGCTTTTTGCACAGCAAAAGAAATCATCAATAAAACAATAAGAAAGACCATTTCGTGGGGGAACATATTTGCCAGTGTTATCACAGATAAGGGTTTAATCTTCAACATCTACAAGAAACTCATACAACTCAACAAAAGGAAGATAAACAATCCGATCAAGAAATGGACAACAGACCTACATAGAAACTTTTTGAAAGAAGACGGAAGGCCAAGAGACATGAAAACATGCTCAAAGTCACTAATTATCTGAGAGATGCAAATGAAAACAACAATGCAGTACCACCTTACACCTGTCAGAATGGCAATCATTAATTAACAAATAAATAAAGGTTAAAAATCTGATTGTTCTATCAACAACTGGTGGAAGAATCCAAGATGGCAGCATAGGTAAACACCTACACTGCTGCCTCGCACAATTTCAAAACTACAACTAAAAGACAGAATGGACATCATCCAGAACCACAGGAAAGCTGGCTGAGTGGAAATTCTACAACTAGAAGGAAAGAGAGGGGCTCACGGAGACCCAGAGGAGCTGCAAAAAGCTGAGGTACGGAGATGCACACATGGAGAGAGCAGGTGCCAGAGTACTTGGCTGGCTTTCTCTGGCGGGAGGGACATGGAGACTCCCAACTGCATTGAACTCCTTATCCTACGACACTAAACCCCAGGTCCAGCTGAAACTCATACGGGGGGAGTTTGGACTGTGAAAAGGGAGAAGTGCATGGAAATTTAGGGGAGTCTCGAAAGGGCAGAAATCTGGTGGCGCGCACAGCACTGCGCACAGAAGACCGACTGTTGATTGTGCCACTGGCTTTCAAGAGTGGGTGGGAGACAGAGCCTCCCAACTGAGCCACTTCTAACTACACTAAACTCCAGTGTGGGGCAAAACCCTGGGGACCCAGATTCATATGGTCCTGGAGTGCTGGGGAGCCAGAAAAACAGTGATCTAGAGGCACTGAGAGAGCACGAGTACACACAGGGACCACTCCAGTGATTACCAAGTCACGTGAGACTCAGGTGCTGTGTAGGGCGGGGCTGGCAAGAAGGCAAGGCAGTCCATTAAGCCCTGAGACTCCACCCATCCCAAGCTCAACAGAGAGGTTTTTGCAATTTTGCAAGTCTTGTGTCATAAGGCTGAATCCAACACAGTTCTCCCAGCATAGTGAAAATGCAGAGACAAAAGAAGAGATCACAAAGAAAAGAAATAGAGGAACACAAACAATTGGATATAGAGTTCAAAAACACGGTTATAAGGTTTTTCAAGAATATCTTAGAAAAGATGGATAAATTTAGCGAGACCCAAGAAGATATGAAAAAGGACCAACTAGAGATGGAAAAGGACCAACTAGAGATAAAAAAGGACCAACAAGAAATTAAACATACACTGACTGAAATAAAAAATATTATAGAGAGACCTAACAGCAGACTAAAGGAAGGCAAGAATCAAAAAAATTTTTGAAATATAAAGAATCAGAGCCAAAACTGGTTTGGCTCAGTGGATAGAGTGTTAAATGCACTTGTAGAGCAAAGCTTTTGTATTAATATTTAACTTCAAAAAGTTGACGTTAAGGGCCTGGTTCATTATAGATTTACATATATTATACATTTTGACATATTGGAGAGACATTTAATTGTTAATCATAATTTTGCTTTTTAAGGCATAATTTGTTCGTAGAATATTAATTAGGTAAAGTATTATATATCTCTAACATTCATATGGTATTTTATTTGGTTTGTTTTTCTTATTTTTACAAAATGTATCCATTATATAGAGTTTCTCTCTCTCTCTCTCTCTCTCTCTCTCTCTCTCTCTCTCTCTCTCTCTCTTTTGTTAACCCTCACCTGAAGATATTTTTCCACTGAATTTTTAGGGAGAGTGGAAGAGAGAGGGAAAGAGAGCGATATTGATGTTAGAGCAACACATTGACTGGCTGCCTCCTGCATGAGCCCAGATCAGGGCCCGGGCCAGGATGGAGCCTGCAACCTAGGTACATGCCCTTGACTGGAATCGAACCCAAGACCCTTTAGTCCACAGGCCGATATCCTATCCACTGAGCCAAACCAGCTAGGGCCCCTTAGATAGAATTTTCACTAGGGATTCTTAAAGTCAGAAAATGTCTTACACCCACCTGAGAGTTTAGAACTGGGGAAACTTGAATTTTGCTCCTGGATGTAATGAAATTGGATACATTTCTTAACTTCCATGTGTACCAATTCTTCACTTGCAAAATGGGAATAATAATAACTACCTTGTAGAATGTTAAGATACATATGTATATTGACAGAGCTCCTAGCTTTCAATAAACAGTAGCTATTTTTGTATTATTGTTCAAGTTACAATACAAAATTCTTATGCCTTAAAGTAATATACATTTTTTTATTTATCAATCTATAATAATAAAAGCATAATATGCTGATTAGACTGGATGTCCTTCCTTCTGAACAAAGCTGCAGAGGGTGGGGGCTGCAACAGAGGCGGCAGAGGCCCGCGGCCCTGGTGGCAGCAGGCGGGGCCAGATTTTGTGCATCGGCCTCTTGTTTATTAATAAAATGCAAGAGTATAAAGATAGAGACTATGCCAATTTTATTCTCTCACATGTCAATGACTCTCATCACTGATGTTTCTCTCTCTCTCTCTCTCACTCTCTCCCTTTCTCTCTCTCATCTCTGAAATCAATGAAAAATATCTTTTAAAAATACAGAGTGGCTCTAGACGTATGGCTCAGTGGGTAGAGTGCTGGCCTGCAGACTGAAAGGTCCCTGGTTCGATTCTGGTCAAGGGCACATGCCTGGATTGCAGGCTCAATCTTAGGGGGTGTGCAGGAAGCAGCCAATCAATGATTCTCTCTCATCACTGATGTTTTTATCTCTTCCTTTCCCTTCCTCTCTGAAATCAATAAAAAATATATTTAAAAAATAATAATTAAAAATATAGACTGAAGCATAGGAATTCTATTTAAGAAATACCAATGAATATTCCTGTATGGATTGAAGAATATAAAATATGATATAACTTTCCTAGAAATCATCTGAATAAAATTTCTGTGGAAGACAATTAATTATATTACTCAAACACTCCCAAACTTCAATAAACAAACCAATGTCACAGAAGCAACTGATGGATGTATTTAATGCTATTGATAAAGTAGAACACTTTTAGAGAAACGTAAAGAAGGGACTGGCATGCTATTGTTAATTACTATTCATTATATTTATCAAATAATGGCAATAAAGAAAAGAGAAATATGAAAATATTAGCAATGGTATTTCTAATATCATTTGCATTTTTATCTCTTCTTACTATAAAATGGGTCTCCTATTACAATATAATTATGTTGTTTTGTTCATTGTTGTATTCCCAACCATCTTTTTAATAGCTGGTACATAGCAGGTGACAAATATTTGCAAATGAATAAACCGATATGTGGTAATATGAGCCAAGAGATGGCCTAGTAAATTTCTTTGAAGTTTAAAAAGAGAATCCTCCTGAGGTCAAGGCAAAAAGCTCAACTATGACTGGGCTCAGATTCAAAGGACATTCAGGGCTGGAGGGCCATGAAGAGATGCCAGTACATGTCATGAAGGAAATTAAGTTTAGATTGTGGTAAAGATAGAATTCCTTATATGTTATATATTAAGGATAACTCTCCTGCAAATGACTATTATAACAAAACAATCTAAAAACCAATTTGAAGGCACATTCAAATGACCAAAAGCGGGCAGAAATTATGGTAGATTCAACCCTCGAAAGAATTAACCTGCATTGGGTCAGATCCACATTTACTTGACTTTTTTGTGAAGGCATTTCCCAATTCGTATGGCACCAGGCAGTTATAATTCAAGCAGAAATCTGTTGTTTTATCAAATTGAGGTGCCAGAGGCAAATCTGGGGCTAAGAGAGGAGATGTAAATGGAAGGGGGAAATCCTGAGAAGGAAAGAACCACAGGGGGAAGAGCCCCCAAATCAGCATATAAATTCTGCTGAAGTCCTTGGCTGACCTTCGAAAGCACAAGGAAAACTCCAAGAATGTTAGTGGAAAACAACAGCTGGATATTTGAAAAAGCTGAGCAGCTATCTCAGCTCCTGTCAAATGCAAATGAGATAAAATATAGCATCTGACTTTTGTTTTCTTCACTTTAGGATTTCCATAGAAATTACTGAAAGCCACAACTTCAGGGTAAAAATTTATCTTTAAATGAAGGACAAAACAAGAAAAGATCCACGTTTTTAAAAAGTAAGACTAAAAGTGCTACCTGTTCAAAGTAATGAGTAATATTTTTTGCTTTCTAACACCAAGACAATAGTCCAACATCCAATAAAAATATTACCAGACTTGCAAAAACATAGGAACATGTTAAATTGTAGTTTAAAAAAAAAGCAATGTATAAAACTGGACACTGAGTTGATCCAGTTGTTTAAATTGCCAAACATTTTAAAGCAATTACTGCAAATATGTTTAAGGATACACAAATCATAATGATGGCCATAATGAGTTATTATGTTGCAAGTCTAAGCAAAAATTGTAAACTATTTTTAAAAACAACTGAAATATCTTAAATAAAAAATTCAATGGATGGGCTTAAGAAGAGCTGACTGATGATGACAAATTAAAAGGTAAGTAAATTTGGAAGAAGAGCCAATTGATGATGATAAGTTAAAGGGTACGTAAATGTAAACAATAAAGGGAAAATATTGAAACATAAGTACATAAATGGTGCCTAATGTGACCTGTGAGAAAATGCCACTTGCACATTTGAAGTGGCAGAGGAAAGAAGTAGACAATAACTGTGAATATTCAAAAATTATGATAGTAGCTCAGCTGGTGTAGCTCAGTCGCTGATCACTGACTTATGAACGACAATCTCAGTTCCATTTCAGGTCAAGCCCTGGTTGTGGGCTTAATCCCTGGGGTGTGCAGGAGGCAGCCAATCAATAATTCTCTTTCATCATTGATGTTTCTATTTCTCCCTCTCCTTTCCTCTCTGAAATCAATAAAAATGTATTTTAAAAAATGATGGCAGTAAATGACAGATACAGGTAACTCAGCAAATCACAAGCCACATACATAGAAGTGAACTACGTGCAGACACATCATTACCAAACAGCTGAAAGTCCAATACAAAGTGAAAATCTTAAAGCAGCCAGATAGAACCTTTGGACCACACTTCAGTGTTATTATTTTATACTAGAGGCCCATTGCAAGAAGATTCATTCAGGAATAGGCCTTCCTTCCCCTGGCTTCACTCCCAGCCATCTTTGGTCCCAGCTGGAGCACCACTCTTGCAGCTCCCTCTGCCATTCCACCCTCCCCCTCATAGCAGGGATCCCACCCTGCCTGGCTGCTTGGCACCTGTGTATGCAAATTAACCAACCCTCTTTGTTGGGTTAATTTGCATATTCTCTCCTGATTGGTTGACGGACATTGTGGAGGTACAGTCAATTTGCATATTTCTCTTTTATTAGTGTAGCTAAGGATTCCCCTGTAACGAAGAATTTTCTTCCTTTTTTTAAAGTTTTTTAAATTTTATTTTATTGTTTAAGGTATTATATATAGTAGTACATATATCTCCTTTTTTTCCCCATTGACCTGCCCCCAGCCTTCCCTACCGCCTTTCACATGCCTTCATCTCACCCCCCAGTGTCTTGTGTCCATTGTTGTGCTTATATGCATGCATACAAGTCCTTCGGTTGATTTCTTTCCCCCTCTCCCCAACACTCCTCAGCCTTCCCGCTGTAATTTGACAGTCTGTTTGATGCTTTACTGCCTCTGTACAATTTGAAACTTCCTTTTTATTGTTTGGACTGGCTATTTCTATTATTTCCTGCTTAACTATAGGGTTATTTTGTTCTTTTGAATGATCAAATTATTCTCAAGAAATTCAGTGATTTTTTTTTGCCTATTATAAATTTTCTTGTGATAATGATTAGTCTCTATTTTTCAAATAGTTTCCCAAGATTGTCGTATACATACTTATATACACCTATATATATACACACATCTATGTGTGTATGTGTAAGGTGTCCCAAAAATGTATATACACTTTGAATGATTATAAGTCAGTGTTTATAAATATACAGTTTATTTTCAAAATTTAAAAGAATCTATAGACATGAATACTTTCTTTTGTCAATACCTATTTTCAAACTGATTATCATTCTGGTCCAGGCACTGCTCATAACTCTAAGCAAACAATGGCAAACATCAAGACTCATTTTGTTCGGTATTTGTGTGCCATCAATTCATCCACTGTTGCCGGTTTTGTAATGTCAACCTCACCTTCTGTGTATCCCATAAAAAGACAGTGGGTAAATTTTCTTTGTGCAAAGCTTAGTGTGGCTTCACCCATTATTTCAAGTCAGTTAAAACTGAAAAGAAGTGAAAATTAAGTCAGGTATCAGATGTTAGTGTGTGTATACATGTTTTTGGGACACCCTATATATATTATATTAGAGTAAGTCCCTTTTCAAACTTATTAACAATCTGACAAATTGTCTCTAACAAAAAACCCAAAGCCAACATTAAACTTGGTGGTGAAAGATTGAGTTATTTTCTGCTAAGATCAAGTAAAATGCAATAATTGCAATGATGTCCACTTCCACAAATTCTATTCAATATTATACCAGAGGTATAGCTCTTGTAATAAGGCAATATACAGAAACACAGCAAATGAAATCAGAAAGGAAAAGTAAAATTCTACCTATTTATTAAATTAACATATAATAAAATGCTCATTTATTTGTATACAGTTCTATGAATTGTAATGCAGAAATGAACTCTTTCTGACAGTTCTACTTGCCATGAGTCAGCTAAGTGAACTCTTTCACCTCATATCACCCTGCTGACACAAGGGATGGACACTATACCCTACTCCTTGACCAACCTGTACCAGTTCAACACATAGGAGCAGAGATTGTAGCTGCTCATATCATGGTGAGCAACACTGAAATATGGTCAGCATAATAAACACCAAAGGGAAGGCAATAGTGACCCCTGAAGCCCCAGTAATCTATATTACCTGTCCTGCATGCAGGAGATGATTAATGTGGGTTAAATCCATATTCTGTAGGGATATATTAATCATGTGGAAAAGATCTGTTTGAATGAACCATAAAATAGGATACAAAATTCTATTTTCTACTTGGATAACATCTTAGATGCCCAAAATAAATGAAATCCTTCACTTAATGCTTCAACTGTGTGGGAGACACCTGCCTTTGGAAAAACAATAACTTTAGTTTATGATCTAAACTATCAAATGACTCCCAGAGTGCAGGATCGGTTGGTTGGCGATTGCCCTTGGGGCCACCACTTCTGACTAATATCTTTGCCATTTAATTTATTAGTGTGGGGATAAAACTGTGGGTTGGAATTTCTCCTCAGCTGCTGATGATATGCCCCTTAATATTCTTTATTTTATGTATAATCTGAGTATGCTCATCCCTTTGATGGCTGCTGGGTGGACACTCCCGTGTCCAAGTATTCCCATAAAACAGGAATGAAATACCATGAGATGCATCATTTAGCGGGACTGGAAATCAAACTGAGGGAGAGAAACTTCAGCTCAGGGCTACAAGACATGATCAGGGGTCGAAAATGCAAAGCAAAACAAACAAACAAACAAACAAACAAATAAATAAAACTTCACCTTTGACCCTAGTTTTCTACCATAGAATTTAGTGTTGCCAATGTCCCCTACCCCTGACTTATGAGACACTTGGACTACATGAAGCTATGACCACATGACAAAAAGCAGTGGTCGGCAAACTCATTAGTCAACAGAGCCAAATATCCACAGTACAACGATTGAAATTTCTTTTGAGAGCCAAAACCGATTCTGCGCATGGCCACGAAGTTTCAATTGCACTGTATGTGCCCACCTGCACGTGGTATTTTGTGGAAGAGCCACAATGAAGAGGCCAAAGAGCCGCATGAGGCTTGCGAGCCGCAGTTTGCTGACCACTGACATAAAGGAAACCTTGCTTCCCATCCTATTTTGCCACTGGAGAACAGCCCTTCCTCCAGCTTATTAGAAGTAATGAGGTCTGGTTCTATAGATAGCAACTGTATGGCATGGGGACCCGCAGCCTCTGGTCCTGATTCACTTCTTCTGCACTGTACCAGGATTGCTCATTTTATCCACTTAATTGGACCTGTTTCCATGGAGCTACTAGGAGTCTAGTGCCTTTCTGGCAGGGTCCAAAGTATGATCCCTGGCCTAGCAGCATAGGCATCTACTGGAAAATTGTTAGAAATTCAAAGTTAATGTGTACTGCAAATTTCCCAGATAAGATGTGCAGTTCTACAAACACATTAACCACAGAAACTTTTCTTTGGTACATAAGCATCTCTTTAGGCTTATCTCTCTCTATAAAAACCCAGCGACCAAATGGAATGACCAGAATGATAGGTCGACCACTCACTATAGTGCACACTGACCACCAGGAGGCAGACACTCAATGCAGGAGCTGCCCCTGGTGGTCAGTGCGCTCCCACAGCAGAAGTAGCTGCTAGCAGGCCCAGGGTGAGGTCGAGTCTCTGCACCTATCAAATACTGAGACAATCCAGACTCTGGCTTGACCCACAGGGCCCTCTAGGGTTGTTCTAGAAAGAGCACTGGGAGCTGACATAGGTGATGGCAAGAGAGCACGTGACTGTGGACCCCTGGGGAGGCTGTCCTGATGGCTGAGGATCTTGGATCATGGCTGCCCTGAACATCCCTGATGGTATCACTGATCTGGCATCATACATCAAAGACATTCATGCAGTGGCTTTGGGGTGCTAAGCTCTCTGTCAGGCTCCTCCAGGACACAGAACATGCCTTTACCCAAGACATTACCTTGAAATATCAGCTCAGACTAATTGCCTCATTCAGCAGCCACTCAAAGGGTGGGTCCACAGCTGCTCAGCTGACCAGGATAAGTGGCACTCCCACAGTGGGCCAATCCCTGTAGGCCACACCCTGCATGCACCAATTCGTGCACCGGGCCTGTGGTGTTCAATAAAATATGCTTAGTAAAACAGAACTTTAGAGCATGGAATGCAGTTCAGAATTATGCCCAACGATATTTCCTTTCCTTTAGTCCAACAAAAGGCATAAAATTAAAGAGCACATGAAACCAGGCTGTTTCTTTTAAAAATAAATACAGTTAAAGTGAATGGATGAATTAATTCTTTGAAGTAACTAATGTTGAAATCTAGTTGTTAAAGACTTTTACTTTGTGATAAATAATTTTGAATTCCTAAAATGTGCTAACATATGCTACTTTTCCTCTTTTTATAATAGTTCTCATTTTTTTAAAAATACTTGGCATATATGGCTCTAATCAAGACAAAATAGATTTTTAATTAAAGAAGTAGGTATAGAACACTGAACTGAAATCCCCAGTTAATCTAAAGGTTTATTTTAATCAATAGATTCTACTAAGTGTATCGCTGCATCTGATTCATGGATAAGTCATTGAAATCTAGAAAATGAGAAGCAGATCTCCTGTGAGTGTGTATGTTCCCACAGTTTCAATGCCTGAGAGACCTAGTCTGCTGGAGTTTGTCAATGTTCCAGGTTTTAAGTAAGATGTCTGTATATTTGCTCTAAATGGCATTTCAGGAAGCTCTTAAGCTGATGTTAACTGCTATGTCACAACAAAGTCACTTAATTTGAGCTGAGAACTGAATGAGTTTCCATCCAAAAATCAGTTCTGAAACTAATAGGTCTTTGTACAGTCACTGATGGCCATTTTTCTATATTTCATGCGTTAGGAACATGCACAGTTCTACCTCCTGGTAAACTTGGTTTACCAGCTGAATGATTAGAACCAAAGGGAGCTGGAAATTCAAATGGGAAATGAGTTTAAATGTTAGTTCTCTATCCAGAAAGAAAAAATGAAGACAATCGAACATTTCACATTTCATATAGGTAAGTTAGCAATTAAAAATAACATAATCACAACTTATAGTTATTAATTGCTTAAATATTTCAAAAAATTAAGTTCTGTAGGTTAAAAGTAATTATTAAATCAAAATAAACCCCTTGTCTAAATTGATCTGTTGATATATTTACACATATATTAAGAAATATATACATACTAGAGGCCCGGTACATGAAATTCATGCAGGTGGGGGGAGGGGTTTCCCTCAGCCTAGCCTGCACCTTCTCCAATTTGGGACACCTCAAGGGATGTCCGACTGCCCAGAAGGATCAGGTCTAAACGGGCAGTCAGACATCCCTCTCACAATCCAAGACTGCTGGCTCCCAACTGCTCACCCGCCTGCCTTCCTGATTGCCCCTAACTGCTTCTGCCTGCCAGCCTGATCACCCCATAACCACTCCTCTGCCAGCCTGATCACCTCTAACCACCCTTCTGCAAGCCTGTTTGCCTCTAACTGCTCCTGTGTCAGCCTGTTTGTCCTTAGCTGCCCTCTCTGCAGGTCTGGTCACCCTTAACTGCTCTCCCCTACAGGCCTGAGTCCCTCCCAACTGCCCTTCACTGCAGGCCTGGTCACTCCCAACTTCCCTCCTCTGCCAGCCTGATCACCCCTAACTGCCCTCCCCTGCAGGCTTGATCACCCCAACTGCCCTCTCTTGCAGGCCTGGTCCTTGCCAACTACCCTCCCCTGCTGGCCATCTTGTGTCCACATAGGGGCAGGATCTTTGACTACCTGGGGGAAGCCATCTTGTGTGTTGGAATTATGGTCAATCTGTATATTACTCTTTTATTAGATAGGATAGAAGCCTAGTGCATGGGTGGGGGCCAGTTGGTTTTCCCTGAAGGGTGTCCCGGATCTGGGTGGGGGTTCCCTTGGGGTGTTGGGTGTCCTGGGAGAGGGCCCTGTGATGGTTTGCAGGCCAGCCACAACTACCAGTGACACAATTAGAGGTCTTGGTATCTAGGATTTATTTATCTTCTACAATTGAAACTTTGTAGTCTGGAGTGGACCCAAGCCTTCTGCTCACTCTATGGTGGCAGCCATTTCTGTTGCAACTTATCTATCTTCTATAATTGAAACTTTGTAGCCTTAAATGGAGGCCAAGACAGACAAGGCTGCAGAAGCTTGGCTTACTCCATTACTGGGGGCAACCCTAGCCTCCTGCTCTCTCCAGCTCCATGGCTGCCACCATTTTTGTTGGGATTTATTTATCTTCTATAATTGAAACTTTGTAGCCTGGAGTGAAGGCCTTGGCCTGCCAGGGTGTGTGGAAAGCTTGGCTTCCTCCATCGTTGGGGAAATCCAAGCCTCCCTCCTGCTCTCTTTGTGGCCACAGCCATCTTGGCTGGGTTAATTTGCATACTTGCTCCTGATTGGCTGGTGGGCATGGCTTGTGGGTGTAAGAGAGTGATGGTTAATTTGCATATTTCTCTTTTATTAGATAGGATATATGTGGGTGTAAAACCTAAATAAACATTAATAGGACTTAGGTTAATAAATTTAGCACATGTTTATAATGAAATGCTATTATGATAACAGATCATTGTATGTTCATATTGTTAAGTTCAACCTTGGTTAGAAATTTAACTAAAGCTACCAGCTTTAAACCTGAGCCTGTGACAAAATAATTTAAAGGAATGGAAACATTTTAACACAAGATTTCAGAAGTTTCTCAGACATTTTCCTTGAGGGCATAAAGCATGTAGACAATAAACCAAAAGGATTTTTAGAAGCCATTGATTTGAGTGGTTAGGTACTTTACTAGTGCTCATGGGATATGCTATAGTTAGAATAACAGTTGGTTGAAGAAGCCCTGCATTCTGGTCTGTGTTGCCATGATTTTGGACAAATCCCTGAATTTCTTGGAGCAACATTCTCTGCATTGGTAAAATTAAAAGGCCAAATCAAATAATCTCCAAGAACCCATTGCTATATGAAATTCTGTAACCTCTTGTATCATTGCCACTTAAATTTTCCTCACTCCTCTCTTTGGGAGATCATGCTTTTAACAAGCTGGGAAAGACTTGAAAAAATTTCTTCAGAACCAAATACTATTCAGCAGCATGTTTGTGCTTCCAAGTCCTCTGAGTGATGGGGAGGCTCCATGTTTATTAGAAGACCTAACTACACGTTCTGGCTAGTGGGTCACTCCTGTGCCCAGGCCCTGTTGCCAGGGTTAAGTATTCTTGAATATTCTGACAGGAAGGACAGAAGATGTGGGAAGAACAGGAGATGTAGAGAGGATAGTTTGGGCCTAGAAAAAGACTTTAGCTTGGCTCTAGAGCTCCCTTTATTCTCTTTACAAATACTGTGACTTTCTTTTGAAAATGTAGTTATAAGCTATGAGTCAGGTTTGGTGGGTGACTGAGAATTATTAGATAAGTAAGTGCTAATCAAATGGGTAGCAATTATGTTTTAAATAAAAATATCAGATGACTGATGAAGTGTATTTTAAATCAAATGCTAGAAAATTATATGCAATTTTTTTGTATAACATTTAAATATATTTTATTGATTTCAGGAAGGGAGAGGGTGAGAGAGATAGAAACATCAATGATGAGAGAGAATCATTAATCAGCTGCCTCCTGCATGTCCCACACAGGGGATCTAGTCAGCAACCCCAGCATGTGCCCTGACTGGGAATCAAACTGTCACCTACTGGTTCATAGATCAATACTCAACTTCTGACCCACTCCAGCTGGGCTTTTCCATAATTTTTAGGGCATCTGACCTGTGGCATCACATGCAGAAGAGGTTCCTGGCAGAAGGGAGTGGATTTCTAATGATCACTGCTGATTTAAACAGTGTTGGGTACATCAAGTTACCAGCAGATGAGTTATGCTCTTCTGGAAACCTCTGAAAGCAGGATTTTCTAAGTCAGGAGTTAATAATAGTATAATTAAAAATAAACTCAGATTAAAAGCTGAATCCTGAATAATAGCAACAAAGGCACTGAGTTCTTTAAACAAAGGAATTAAAGGGATTGTAGCAGACTTCATGCAGTTAAGATGCTGTTACTGTCTACACAATATCATTCACTTTAAAACAGACTGTCAAACTGCAGTGGGAAGGTTAGGGAGAGGTGGGGTAGATAAGAGATCAACTGAAGGAGTTGTATGCATGCAGATAAGCACAATCAATGGACCCAAGACACTAGGGGGTGAAGGCATGTATGGGAATGAAGGGGGGGGCGCAATGGGAAGACATGTACACATGTAACACATTAATAAAAAATAAAAAGTAAAACATTTTTAAAAAAAGAAAGATGACAATAACAAAAAGGGCCATTGTCTTGCAATGATACTTAAAGCCCACACAAAAGCTACCAGAAAAACAACTTGTGGACATAAACAGGCTTTTCAGAAGAATGCAGGTATAAAAACTATACTAAATTACCATTCAAGTTTCTTTATACTTTTCTTACCAGTAGCTCAACCCCATATCATTGATTAATTCTTCACTTTTATTGAACTCACAGGTGTAGCTAAAAATATAAATGCACAGTGCATGAGCTCGGACATACAGGTGGGGTCGTGAGTGGTCTCATTTAACTACACATTTCTGATGTGCCCCTTCAATATATTGGTCTATATTCATCAGCAGTCTGTTACCCTGGTGGATTCTAGGATTGTGAGAGTTAGCCAATAAAAATGTAGAATACCCAGTATAATTTGTATTTCAGATGAACAAGGTACAATGGTTCAGTATTTCCATTTCAATTGTATTTTGTATGCTGACTCCTAACGCAACACATCGAAGATCCGGACCCTTAAGTAACCCTCATCTCTTCTATCTGGGCTGGGGCTGTGGCTTGCTAAAACTGAAAGAATGTGCTAGAAGGGATACCTTGCCAGCTTCAGGCCCAAGCGCTGCCAAGAACTGGCAGCTTCTGCTTTGGAAGTTTGTGGGTGTTAAGTCATCATGTAAGCAATCCAGCTAACTGATAAGACTTCATGGAAGTTAGCTCGGCTGAGACCAAGATCTCCGGCCCAGACGTATGACCTCAGTTGAACTGAGCCAGCCAGCCCCCAAGGATGTCAGCCATCGAGTGGAGGCACCAGACATGTGGGTCAAAAAGCCATCTTGGGCCTGGACCAGAGCCTTACCCCTATAGCGGTCTGGAGCCACAAATTATGAGAAATTACAAAGAGATTGCTGTTTTTAAGTGCTAAGTTGTGGAGTGGTTGCTATGCAACAAGAGATGACCTGGATGGACAGCCCCAGCTCTGATTATACAGTGATCCTCCAGTTCCTCTAAGGAAGTTGTCTAACCTCTCCACTCTCCAGACCTTTTCAAAGTAAGAGAATATTTACCTACTCGATAGGCATAACAAGAGAGTTAACACATTCCCTGTGCAATGTGTTTGAGAATTAAAAAAAAAAAAATTCTGTATAAATGTTAAATAGAAATATGGGAAGGTTTTATAAAACCAAAGTAAATATTTAAACTGAGCAAACTCAACAAAGAAGTAAGTTTGAGCATCATGGTAGAATACTCCCAGAAATTTCTTTTATTTTTTTTAAGCACTTTCTTCTTTCTATTGATTTCTTTAAAAAAAATATTTGTATCACTCTAACTGGTTTGGCTCAGTGGCTAGAGTGTCGGCCTGTGGACTAGAGGGTCCCTGGTTCAATTCCGGTCAAGGGCATTTATCTTGGTTGTAGGCACATCCCCAGGAGGGGTTATGCAGGAGGCAGCTGATCAATGTTTCTCTCTCATTTATGTTTCTAACTCTCTATTCCTCTCCCTTCCTCTCTGTAAAAAAGCAATAAAAAATATATATTTTTAAAAATATTTGTATTTATTTCAGAAAGGAAGGAAGAGGGAGAGAGAGATAGAAACATCAATAATGAGAGAGAATCATTGATGGGCTGCCTCCAGCATGTCCCATACTGGGGCTTGAGTCAGCAACTGAGGCATGTGCCCTGAATGGGAATTGAATCATGACCTCTCGGTTCATAGGTTGATGCTCAACTACTGAGCCACACCAGCCAGGTTAATTCCTACTTTTTAAATAGCTTCCCAGAGCTTAAATTTGAATGGAATTTTGCAGCTGACTCTGTAATTTTAACTTTTCTATACAGTGGTACTTCGAGATACGAGTTTAATGCGTTCCGTAACCTTGAGGCATGGGAAACTATGAGACGCTCGAGTCTCAGTAAACTGGTGGGTCGTGTGCAGCCCGCTGATCCGCAGGATTACTCCTATCTCAAATGTTGCTCGTATTTCAAAGCAAAAATCGCTGGCTCGATGGCTCGAATCTCAAAAATCTCGTATGTTAGGGCACTCGTATCTCGAGGTACCACTGTACTTAATTTATAATAGAAGATTTAAAGTTTTAGTCTCAAATACAAGAATGAAAACCATGGGAACAATAAGTCACACAGTACTTTTTCACATCAGGAAGAAGGAAATAATTCTCCACAGATGTTACAAAAGAACCAAACTGTCCATTATAATCTTGATGAAAGTTATACAGATTAGCCAGAACATTAATTTATTACATTTAAATTATAGTGAAGCTGCATAAACACAAAGATATCCACGATGTCAATTAGGATGACATTTGGCTATAAGAACCATACAATTAAAATCAATTAAAAGTGTCTTAACAGCACACGGCTTCATTCTGTCATGCAAGGGAAGTCCTGAGAGGCACAGAGCAGGGCAGTGCGACAGCTCTGCCAAGTGTTACTTCTTCTCGCTGGCGTCTCACAGTTTCTGTGTTTCCTCATGACAGAAGAAACTTGCTTGAGTTCCAGTCACCAATTCACATTCCGGTCAGTGAGGAGGAGGAAGGGACAGGGAATGCTGTGCCCATTTCTTAGAAGTAGACCTCCTAGAATTTCCACAAGAAACGTTGCCTAATTTCTTTCAGGCAGAACTTAATCACATGATCATATGGTTGGGAAAAGTAGCTTCAATTCCAATCACCACGTTTCCATTGTAAATAGAGGTGACTACTTAGTATTTCCAAGGAAGAAAAGGAGAATTCTCCTTAGGGACAATTAGCATCGACTGCTTCACATGGCTTCTTCTAAACTGACTGATACTTAATAACTGACTTTGCATATATTATAAAATTATTATTTAGCCCTGGCCCACATGCTCAATGGTTAGAGTGCTAGCCTATGCAACTGAGGATTGTGGGTTTGACTTCCTGCCGAGGGCATATAAAATTATTTGTATGTGGAGGGAGAAACCAAGATGGCAGCATAGGAGAACACCTAAACTGCTGCCTCAATTGGCACAACAATTTCAAAACTACAGCTAAAAGACAGGATGGACATCATCCAGAACCACAGGAAAGCTGGCTGAGTGGAAATTCTACAACTAAAAGGAAAGAGAGGGGCTCACGGAGACTCAGAGGAGCTGCAAAAAACTGAGGTGTGGAGAGATGCATGTAAACAGGACTGGCAGCTGAGTGCCTGGCTGGCTCTCTCTAGCGGGAGGGAGACAGAAACTTGCAACTGCACTGAACCCCAGTTCTGACTACCCTGCACCCCAGCTCCGACTGCACTGAACCCTAGTTCTGGATGAGACCTTGGGGTCCTACACTCATACAGGGGGAGTCTGGACTGTCGGGAAAAGAGAGGAGTGCACAGAAACTCAGGAGAGCTGTGAAAGGCAGAAGTGTGGAGGCACGCGTGCAGAGTGCATGCAGAGATCTTCAGCGATTACCAAGGGACACTGAGACCCAGGGGCCTTCTAGGGCATGGCTGACGGGAAGCCAAGGCTGTTTGCTCAGCCCTGAGACTCCGCCACATCTAAGCCCAGCACAGAGGCTTTTGCAGTTTTGCAAGTCTTGTCTCAGAAGGCTGTCTCCAGCACAGAAGTTCTCCTAGCGTACACACTGCTGATCCTTAAAGCCAATTGGCCTGGAGGTCAGTTCTTCCCAGTCATGCCAACAACAATCAAGACTTAACTATAACGAAGCTATACACACAGTCCACAAAGCAGTGCACCAAGAGAGTCCACCTTAGGTAATTGGTGAGGCTGAGCCACTGGGCCACACAGAGCTACTCTATCAACTCAGGGAAGCTGCAAACATGCAGAGACAAAGGAACAGATCACAAATGAAAGAAATGAAGGAAAGCAAATGACTGGTATAGAATTCAAAACCATGGTTATAAGGGTTTTTAAGAATTTTCTAGAAAAGGCTGATAAATTTAACGAGACCCTCGAGAATATGAAAAAGAACCAACCAGAAGTTAAACATACACTGACTGAAATTAAAAAAAAAATTATACAGAGACTTAGCAGCAGACTAGAGGAATGCAAGAATCTAGTCAAAGATTTGAAATACAAGAAGCAAAAAAC
>PVJN01033127.1:0-23654 GCA_004026805.1 Lasiurus borealis | reverse complement strand
GCTAATTAAGTTATTGTCCAAACAATGGAATTCTATGCAATAGGAAGAGGGAGCTCTTTATGTAATTATGTGGAAAAAATCAAGATATATTGTTAAATGAATAAAGGGAACTTCAGAACAATCTATTTAATAATACATAGTCATACATATTTGCTTATGTTTATAAATTAATACAAAACAGTTATATGCTGGGGTGTAGGGTGGGAGATTTTGGACAGAATGGCTAACCTACTTATTTAAAAACTGTTAGAGTCCAGCATTGACTTAGCATGTACTGACAGGTACTTTGTGTACAACCTCTGACCCTCCCCACAATGTATGAGATATATTTTGTATCTTATAGATTAAGCTCAGAGAAGGTAAGTATTTGATCGGAGTGAGAAAATGGCAGCCCAGGGTTTGATTGCAGGTATTTTTAGCTCTAAAACTTTTACTTTTCTTTTCCCTGAGGTTGTGGGGTGTTTTACCTGGTGGTTTTCTGTCTGACAACCAATTCTCTCCTACAGAGCCTCATCGGGGACATTGACAATGCCATGAGGACCTTCCTTAACTACTACACTGTGTGGAAGCAGTTTGGGGGGCTCCCAGAATTCTACAACATTCCTCAGGGATACACAGTGGAGAAGCGAGAGGGTTACCCACTTCGGCCGGGTAAGCAGCATCTCTGACCTTTGGGTTTGGCTCTCGGGACCCCATATCCTCATGTCTTTAGAAGTTAACATGCCTCATAAGTGTTCACAAGTTCATTTTCCCTTCATTGCCCCCCATCTGATTCTTCCAGTGGCTCTGGGTGGTTTTCTTGCTAGGAATTATTTATCCTCATCTTTTTGCATAAGAAGACTGACGCTTAGGGCTTTGAAATGGAATGCCCAAGGCTGTAAGTCTAGGAGCGAGGACTGGAATCCAGGTTTCCTAACTACATCGTAATGATCTTTCAAACTGGAGCAAGTGAATGAGATGGAAAAAGCCAGGTTGACTCCTTTTGAGTTCCTACCATCAAGATTTAAGAAGTGTAGGCAAACTTCCTTAAGTCAGTGGGTCAGATAAACTATGGTTCCATAGTAAGAAGTGGCATGGACTTTAGGTAAGAATGAATCATTGGGCCTCATCCACCTCCTCACTTGCAGCTCAGAAATCAAGATGAAGCAGAGAAGGAAGGGACTGCACACTAGATAAAACTTGTAAGTTCCTGTCCAGCTCTGATTCTCTGATTCACTGCAGGAAAATTCAACGTCATAAGGAGCAAAAGGGAAGAGGAGACAGAGGAAGGAAGCTTAGTCAACACACATAGCATCTCCACCCTAAAATAGGTTACCTTACCTCTGTCCTAGACTTTACACACCTTCCCACTTGAATGCCTTTTAGCTTTCTAGTGGCTTCTACCCATTTTTCCCTTCTCTACCCCATTGGGTTTGTTATGGGAGTTGTGGTGAAGGAACAAAAGAGGGAATAAAACAGCCGGTGGGAAGAACAAATGAGCCACTTTTGACTCCTTAGAGCAGCGGTTCTCAACCTGTGGGTCGCGACCCCTTTGGGGGTCGAGCAACCCTTTCACAGGGGTCGCCTAAGACCATAGGAACATGCAGATATTTACATCACGATGCATAACAGTAGCAAAATTTCATGGTTGGGGGTCACCACCACATGAGGAACTGTATGCAAGGGTCGCGGCCTTAGGAAGGTTGAGAACCACTGCCTTAGAGGCTGCTGTTCTTGGTATTTCTCAAGCATATATTCTCATGGCTTTTTTTAAAAAGAGGAAATTCTCAGAAGGTGTCATTTCCAGTGTTCTAGATAAAATAAAGACAGTTTGGAACTAACTGTGAGTTTGTAGGGTTAGAGAGAACCTGAGAGGTCTTCTAGTTGAAATCCCCTCAAAATCGCTGTGTAAAGTGGTGATATAGTCTTTGTGTGGTTACTGCCAGTGGCGGGGAGCTCACTACTTACAGAAGCAACCTGTTGTTTGCAGGAGAGGCTGGCAGGAAGGCATTATTGGCAAATAAGGTGCCACCTCCAGGAATCCAGGAATGCCTTAGTCCAATCACTCTTTCTACCACAAAACAGCAGCAAATGGGAGATAGGGTACTACTCTATAATTAGGTTAGCCGCTGCCTTATGCTCTGGTACATGTATCTCATCAGCAGCTGTTGATACACAGAGCCTAGACTAAAGGCCTCCAAGGGCAGTTCACCTCCCACTCCAAGTTCAAATCTCAACCTTGAGCTGTCACCATCTTTTAGAGAGTTGGCTGCATATACAGGAAAGTAAAGCAACTACTAGTGAATGTAGGCCCAGGTGTGAGGAAGAGAAAACCACCGGCTGGGCTAGGAGCTGCTAGAAGTAGTCAGGAAGACTTCCCATAACCGCACTATGGTTTCTTTCCTTGAACACCCATAGTGTGTTCACCTACCAGTGGACACAGTCTGTCTTAAAATGAGCAATTAAATTAGCAATTGTCTAGAGACCTTTGCGGTAAAGGAAGGAAAAGGAGGAGAAAACTGGGGAAAATAGGCAGAGATCTTTTCTTTGAAGAAAAAAAAAAAACAAAGAAAAGAAATTGAGTTTGCAGTAATAAATCAGAAGAGAGGAAAATTCTGATCAAGGAGGAAACAGGGAAGGGCATAATCAGGAAGAGAGGTTGGTCTAGGAAGGAGAGCATTCCTCTCTAAGAAAAGGCAGGTAAAGAAGTAGAACAATCTGTCGAATGGCAGTTTCCACCCACTGGGGGCTACTCTAGAAGTCAAAGCTTGCATTCCCATTCTAGCTCTCCAGATATTTGAAAGCAATAAACACATTTTCTTGGGTTTTCTTTCCTCCAGAATAAATATTCTCATTTGGACCAACTCCTGTTGGTTAATAATTATCTTCAGATGGGGCCCATGTGTGAACATCAAATTCCAGTTGAATAGACTGGGGCATTGGTTAGCAAACTGCGGCTTGCTGCAGTTTGCCCTCTGTTGACTAGTGAGTTTGCCACCACTGGATAGAGGCTTAATCACAAGGAACAGCAATTATTATAGAGGCTTAATCACAAGGAACAAGCCTGTAATTATTGGAATCGAGAGTCTAGCAAACTCATTAATCACAGAGCAGTAGACTATTGGGTTGGATTATGAGTGACAGGAAAAAAAAAACATAAAAAATAATGTAGTAGCTTCATTAAGATATAAATATTGCTCTTTCATGTTCTGGTCTTATCTATGGCTCTCTATGGTATCAGGAACCCTAACCCCACACCTGGCTGCTGGGAATCATTATTAGTCTTGGCAGCCATGTACTTGGCAAAAATTAGGGATTCTATTACTAAGGAAGGCGCCACAGATACTAAGTAAGGGAACAGACACTGGGAGAGAGGCAGCTATCACTGCCATTTCCTTTGACCTGGAGACTGGCTGCCTGTTTCTTCTTTTGTCTGGTCTCCACTAAGCTTCATGCTTTTGGGCCAATAGGCTCTGGAAACTCAGCATTAAGCGAGTTCTCCCATGTTCCTCCTAGTGGGGGCCCTGTAGACCAGGTATGGAGGGGACAAGTCTCTCACTATCCTACGTGGGCCCGAACCTTCACCTTGATCAGCCACTGGCTGAGAATGGTTTGCATCGGATTTTGCAGAACTCATTGAGAGTGCCATGTACCTCTACCGTGCTACGGGAGATCCCACCCTCTTAGAACTTGGAAGGGACGCTGTGGAGTCCATTGAAAAAATCAGCAAGGTGGAATGTGGATTTGCAACAGTAAGTGTTTCCATGGTTTCAAGAATTGGGAAATGTCTTCCTGCTATTAAAGAGCCTCTCTAAGGGTAGAACATTGGGAGTTCTGGAATATTAGTGCTGGAAAGAGCCTTAGAGATATACATAATGCCTTTATAGTTAGTAGAAGTGGAACTAGTATTAGTTCCTGGAATCTTGACTCCATAACCTTGGCATTCTGCTTGTATCAGAGATCCTCTAGCTATTGGAATAGGCTTGCAAGGGTGAGTTTTGTGAAAAAGGCCTATAAAATGGATTCTAGAAGGGAAATTTAGAGGCCCGTAGACTTATTTTTAAACCTGGGAATCCTTAATGAAACAACCTTACTCGTCTCACAGATATTTATTGAATGTCTTTTCCCAGGTCAGGCACTGTGCTAAGCTGAGGGTCATAGTGAAAAAAAAAAAAAAGACCAAGCCCTGGGCTAACATTTTATAGGGAAAACCATGAATGAGAGAGAAGAAAGGGAGACAAAAAGAAGGCCAGTGTGGTTGGACTTGAGTGAGCAAGGAAGGAAGTGGGAGGAGGTCGTGTCCCAGAGGTAGTAGGCAGGGCCTGGGTCACCAAGGCTTTGTACAAGCCATGGGAGGAATTCGGCTTTCGTTCTGCCTGGAATGGAAAGCCTTGGTAGAATTTACAGCACAGCAGTGACATAATCTGATTTTATTTTAGAAAGATCACTGTAGAGAATGCATTGAAAGGGTCAAGAGTGAGAGCCATGTCACATCCTTAGGGGACCCAGCAGGCAAGATGTAAATAGTCATGACAGACATTTCAAAACCAGATGTGTAAGAAAATAGTCTGGAAGAAAATTCACCAAAAAGCCTACAGAGGTTTTGTTTTTTTGTTTTTTAGAGTGAGGAATTAAAAACAAACAAAAAACTGTCTTTTTTCAAAATTGTATGTGATTGTATTCCATAAGTAGAACATAAATACATATGTTTAAAAACAAGACATATATATATAGGGGGAAAGTAAAGCAGTGGATTTGTTTTAGTTTCCAGTATGTTGTAGCGTGTGAAAAGCCAAAGTGGATAAACCCATTGGGGCCTTTTAGGAATGCTCAACTTATTTCCATGAAAATGAAGCCCTTTGGAGGTCTTCCAAAGTGAATGATGTGAACAGGCATCTGACTCCTTGGCCTTTGTCAAACAAACAGAATAATAATTCCTGGTACTTTAAAGTTCATCTTTTAGTTACCTTTGTTGTTGTTGTTTAAAAAATACATTACTAATTCTGAGAAGCTAGAAATAAATGTTTGCACCAAGTAAACTTACTCACCTATGGCATAAATTCAGTATGAAATTTTCTTTATAAAACTCCTAATTACCTGTTGCAATAGCAAAAACCTGGTGGTCACTCTAATGCCATTAAGAGGATTAGCTAAGTAACTGATGCTATGTTTTTACAGTGACCTGGTGGTCACTCTAATGCCATTAAGAGGATTAGCTAAGTAACTGATGCTATGTCATTAAAGGGGATCATTAGCTCTGTGTTTATAGTCACAAAAGGGTACAATAAAGGGAATCGGAATTGTCAGGTCAGATAGAGATCAAGGAAGACCTTTCTGAAGAGGGAGCATTTGAGTGGAGACTGGAAAGAAGTGAAGAAGCAAGCTATGAGGATGTCTGAAGGAAGAGTACTCCAGATCGAAAGAACCTGAGTTGGGAGTGTGCCTGTTGGCTCACAGAACAGAAAGGCCTTGTGGCTGGAATTGTAAGAGCAAGGGACCAAGTGGGGAGGGGCCAGATCACCAAGGACCTGTGAGGCCCTGTCCTTTTCTTTTTAGTCTCTGTGAAATGTGGGATCAGCTGGAGGTCTTCTGTGGATGAGTGATAGGTAAGACTTGTGATATAAATACACTTTAGAGTAAGAATGGAAGCAGGAAGCCCAGCCCTCAGCTGTTTAGTGGCAGGCCAGGAATTCCTAACGGGGTCCCCCTGACCCTTTCTGCTACACTGGAATGCTCTTCTAACTTATTCTCCTCTCCCTCCTGGCAGATCAAAGATCTGCGAGACCACAAGCTTGACAACCGCATGGAGTCTTTCTTCCTGGCCGAGACTGTGAAATACCTCTACCTTCTGTTTGACCCAACCAACTTTATTCACAACAATGGCTCCACCTTCGATGCAGTGATCACCCCCTATGGGGAGTGCATCCTAGGGGCCGGAGGCTACATCTTCAACACAGAAGCACACCCCATTGACCCTGCTGCCCTGCACTGTTGCCGGAGGCTGAAGGAAGAACAGTGGGAAGTGGAGGGATTGATGAAGGAATTCTACTCTCTCAAACAGGGTAGATCAAGATTTCAGAAAACAACGATGAGCTCAGGGCCATGGGTACCCCCAGCAGGGCCAGGAACATTCTCCTCACCTGAAAACCAGGATGGAGAGAGGGAGAAGAAGCCTGCCAAGCAGAGAATCCCACTTCTCAGCTGCCCTAGTCAGCCCTTTACCTCGAAGTTGGCATTACTGGGACAGGTATTTTTGGATTCCTCATAATCACTGGATGATTTTCTTGTTCTGTTTTTAAAACTAGACTAGAATAATAAATATGCTTTTGACTATCATGTGCTTCTATTTTACATATTTGGTTGTTTCAGGAGATTTCATTCAAAGAAAGGGTTCATGACTAAAAAAAAAAATCTAGTTCATTTTTCTCATACAGTTGGAGAAACAATTAAACCTGAAGTCTCCTAGCTTCAAAGACCACAGGGATTGATAATTGAATCTCCCCTCCTCTCAAGGTTCCCCTTTCCTGGCATTGTTGGTGAGGGTGTTGTTATAAGTGTATTTCTGCATTAGTTCTTGTCTTAGCCTGTGCTTCTGTCCTTTAGTCCTGCCATCTCTCCATCTATCCTTCCATGCAACAGAGATTTACTGAGCACCATTGTGTGCCAGCCTCAGCCCTACAGTTCAGGCAGAAACTAAATTCTAGTGGAAATAAATAAATAAATTAGTAAATATATAAAATACCATCATGATAAGTGCTATAAAGAAAATAGGATGCTGTGCTAGAAAATCATGGGCAGAGTTAATCTACCTTAGGTAGGGTGGTTAAAGAAAGCCTCTGAGGAAGTGAGATTTTAAATCTTTAATTATAGAAAATTTACAGTTAGCAAAAGTAGAGACAATAGTATAATAACCCCCATATACTCATCACCTGATTTCAAAGGCAGGCAGTACATGGCCAATCTTATCTATATCCATACTAGATCATTTAGAAGGAATGTGTTTCAAATAAAAAAAAAGATTTAAAATAGTTTTACTGCCCTAAAGATCCTCTGTGCTCTACCTGTTTATCCCCTTCTTCTCCCGATCCCTGGAAATAACTTGTCTTTTTAATATATCCATAGCTTTACCTTTTCCAGAGTATCATACAGTATGTAGCCTGTCAGAGTTCAGAATAATGATGGCAAAGATGCTCAACAGCATGGTAAAAGATATGGTAACTATGAAGAATGGCATACCACTAATAAAGAACACAATGGGAGGAATACACAGCAGAGTATGGGAAGCCGAGGATCAGATCAGTGAATTAGAAGACAGTAGAAAAAAGATCATTCAATCAGAGAACCAAAAAGAAAAAACAATTAAAAAAACAGTAGGACAGCTTAAGAAGGCTGTGGGACAACATGAAATGTAACTATATTCACATAATAGGAGGAGAAAGTGAGCAAGGGATAGAGAATACGTTGGAAGAAATAATCACAGAAAACATCCCTCACCTGGTGAAGGAAAGCCACACAAGTCCAGGAGGCACAGAGAGTCCCAAGCAAGAAGAACTCAAACAGGCCCCCTCCTAGACTCATCATAATTAAAATGCCAAAAATTAAAGACAAAGAAAGAAGAGAAAGCAATTTGTTATCTACAAAGGAGTTCTTATAAGACTTCCAGCTGGTTTCTCATCAGAAACTATAGGCCAGTAGTATATGGCATGAAGTATTCAAGGTAATGAAAAGTAAGGATCTGCCCTGGCTGGTTTGGCTCAGTGGATAGAGCGTCAGCCTTCGGATGGAAGGGTCTCAGGTTTGATTCCACTCAGGGACACATGTTGTGGGGCATGGAGAAGGTTCTCATCATTGATGTTTCTCTCTCCCTTCCCTTCTGAAATCAATAAAAATATATTTTTAGAAAAAACAAAGAAAAGCAAGAATCTGAAACCAAGGTTACTATATCCAGCAAGGCTGTAATTCAAAATAGATGGTGAAATAGCTCCCAAACTAAAAAAAAAAAAAAAAAAATGGCTAAAGGGGTTTATCACCACCAAACCAGCAGTGTAAGAAATGCTAAAAGGACTGTTGTAATGAGAAAAAGAAATATAAAGGGAGAAAAACATAGGCATAAATAATTAAAATGGGTCCTAGCTGGTTTGGCTCAGTGGATAGAGTGTTGGCATGCAGACTGAAGGGTCTTAGATTTGATTCCTGTCAAGGGCACATTCCTGGGTTGCAGGTTCGATCCCAGCAGCTGATCAATGGTTCTCTCTCCCCATTGATGTTTCTGTTTCTCCCTCTGTCTTTCTTTCTGAAACTAATAAAAATATATTAAAAAGAGAATTAAAATGGCAATAAGTACCTACCAATAATAACCTTAAATGTAAATGGATTAAATGCTCCATTCAAAAGTCATAGGATAGCTGAATGGATATAAAAACATGACCCAAATATATGCTGTCGACAAGAGACCCACCTCAACAAAAGACTCAAACATCATGAGAGTGAAGGGATGGTAAAAAAAACATTTCCATGCAAATGGAAATGAAAAACAAAACAAAACAAAAATACACACATATCTGGGATGATAATACTCATATCTGATGAAATAGACTTCAAAATAAAGGCCATCACAAGGACAATAAATATCACTATATAATTAATACTAATGGGATCAGTCCAACAAGAGGATATGACCCTGATAAACCTTTATATTGGTGCATCCAATATCCTATCTAATAAAAGAGTAATATGCAAATTAAATATTACTCTACTACACCAATAACCCACACCCACCAGCCAATCAGGAGCAAGTATGCAAATTAACCCCAAGCAAGATGGCTGCAGCCATGAAGTGAGCAGGAGGGAGGCTAGGGTTTCCCTGCAATGGCGGAAGCCAAGCTTTTCACACACCCTGGCAGGCCCAGTCCTCCACTCAAGGCTACAAAGTTTCAAATATAGAAGATAAATAAATCCAAACAGAAATGGCTGCTGCCACAGATTGAGCAGGAGGCTTGGCTCCATTCCAGGCTACAAAGTTTCTTTTTTTCCCCCATTTATTTATTTATTTATTTATTTATTTATTTATTTTTAATATATTTTATTATTGATTTTTCACAGAGAGGAAGGGAGAGGGATAGAAAGTCAGAAACATCAATGAGAGAGAGACATCGATCAGCCACCTCGTACACGCCCCCTACTGGAGATGTGCCCACAAGCAAGGTACATGCCCCTGACCAGAATCGAACCTGGGACCCTTCAGTCCGCAGGCCGACACTCTATCCACTGAGCCAAACCGGTCTTGGCCATTTATTTATTTTTTAAATAAATCTTTATTGTTCAGATTATTACATTTGTTTCTCTTTTTTCCCCTCCATATCTTCCCTCCACCCATCTACCACCCTTCCCTCTGCCCTTGCCTCCCTCCCATTGACCTCATCCATAGGTGTATGATTTTTGTCCAGTCTCTCCCTGTATACCCCTCACCCCTTTCCCCCTGAGAATGATCAGTCCACTCCCTTTCTGTGCTCCTGATTCTATTATATTCACCAGTTTATTCTGTTGATCAAATTTTTAATTCACTTAATTTTTAGATTCACTTGTTGATAGATATGTATTTGTTGTTCATAATTTTTTGGCCTTTACCTTTTTCTTCTTCCTCTTCTAAAAGAGTACCTTTCAGCATTTCATATAATACTGGTTTGGAGTTGATGAACTCCTTTAGCATTTTCTTATCTGTGAAGCTCTTTATCTGCCCTTCAATTCTGAATGATAGCTTTGCTGGATAGATTATTCTTGGTTGTAGGTTCTTCCTCTTCATCACGTTGAATATTTCTTGCCACTCCCATCTGGCCTGCATCGTTTCTGTTCAGAAATCAGCTGGCAGTAGTATGGGTGCTCACTTGTAGGTAATGAACTGTTTTTCTCTTGCTGCTTTTAATATTTTCTCTTTGTCTTTTGCTCTTGGTATTTTAATTATGATGTTTCTTAGTGTGGTCCTCTTTGGATTCCTTTTATATGGGGTTCTGTGTGCTTCTTGGACTTGTAAGTCTATTTCTTTTACCAGATGTGGGAAGTTTTCAGTCATTATTTCTTTAAATAGGTTTTCAATATCTTGCTCTCTCTCTTCTTCTGGCACCCCCACAATTCTGATGTTGGTACGCTTGAAACTGTCCCAGAGGCTCCTTACATTATATTCACATTTTTGGATTCTTTTCTCTTCTTGCTTTTCAAGTTGAATGTTTTCTGCTTCTTTATATTTCAAATTTATTTGATTCTTGCCTTACTCTAGTCTGCTGTTAGGACTCTATATAATATTTTTTATTTCAGTCAGTGTCTCTAGTTGGTCCTTTTTCATCTCCTCTTGGCTCTCGCTAACTTTATCCAACTTTTCTAGCATATTCTTGAAAAACCTCATAAGCATGGTTTTGAACTCTATATCCATTCGCTTTTTTTCCTCCATTTCTTTTGTTTGTGATCCCTTCCCTTGTCTCGGCATTTTCACTATGCCGGGAGAACTTCTGTGTTGGATTCAGCCTTATGATACCAGACTTGCAAAACTGAAGAAGCCTCTGTTGAGCTTGGGATGGGCGGAGTCTCAGGGCTTAAGGGACCGCCTTGCCTTCTAGACGGCCCCGCCCTCCATGGCCCCCGAGTCTCACATGACTGGGTAATTGCTGGAGCGGTCCTTGTGTGTGTGCGCCCACAGTGCCTCTAGACTGCTGCCTTTCCGGCTCCCCTGCGCACCAGGACCACACGAGTCTCGGTCCCCAGGGTTTCACCCAAAACAGGGGCTTAGTGGAGTTAGAAGTGGCACAGTTGGGAGGGTCTCTATTCCGCCCATTCACGAAAGCCAGCGGCACAATCAGCAGTCTGTCCTCTGCGAAGTGCCATGCATGACAATAGACCTCTGATCTTTTGCGACTCCCCTAAATTTCCTTGCACCTCTCCCTTTTCACAGTCCAAACTCCCCTCGTATGAGTTTCGTCTGGATCTGGAGTTTAGTGTCGTAAGATAAAGGGTTATCGAAATGCCTTTGAGAGTCTCTGTTTCCCTCCTGCCAGAGAAAACCAGCCAGATATTCCGGCACCCGCTCTATCCGCGCGTGTGTCTCCGTACCTCAGCTTTTTGCAGCTCCTCTTGGTCTTCATGAGCCCCTCTCCTTCTCTCTAGCTGTAGAACTCCCACTCAGCCAGCTTTCCTGTGGTTCTGCATGATGTCCATTCTGTCTTTTAGTTGTAGTTTTGAAATTGTTGTGCGAGGCAGCAGTGTAGGTGTTTACCTATGCCGCCATCTTGGATTCTCCACTTTGGGTATTTCTTGCCACTCCTGCCTGGCCTGCATAGGTTCTGTTGAGAAATCAGCTGACAATCGTATGGGTGCTTTCTTGTAGGTAATTAACTGTTTTTTTCTTGCTGCTTTTAATATTCTCTCTTTGTCTTTTGCTCTTGGTATTTCAATTATAATGTCTTGTTGTGGTCCTGTTTTGGATTCCTTTTATTTGGGGTTCTGTGTGCTTCCTGGACTTGTAAGTCTATTTCTTTCACCAGATGTGGGAAGTTTTCAGTCATTATTTGTTCAAATAGGTTTTCAGTATCTTGCTCTCTTTCTTCTTCTGGCACCCCCATAATTCAGATGTTGGTACGCTTGAAGTTGTCCCAGAGGCTCCTTACATTATCTTCACATTTTTGGATTATTTTTTCTTCTTGCTTTTCCAGTTGAATGTTTTATGCTTCTTTATATTTCAAATTTTTGACTTGATTCTTGCATTCCTCTAGTCTGCTGTTAGTTCTCTGTATAATATTTTTTATTTCAGTCAGTGTATGTTTAATTTCTAGTTGGTCCTTTTTCATCCCCTTTTGGGTCTCGCTAAATTTATCCATCTTTTCTAGGAAATTCTTGAAAAACCTTATAACCGTGATTTTGAACTCTATATGCAGTCGTTTGTTTTCCTTCATTTCTTTTGTTTGTGATCCCTTCCCTTATCTCGGCATTTTCACTATGCTGGGAGAACTTATGATACAATCAGCCTTATGATACAAGACTTGCAAAACTGCAAAAGACTCTCTGTTCAGCTTGGATGGGGTGGAATCTCAGGGCTTAGCAGACCACTTTGCCTTCCAGTCATCCCCGCCCTACATGGCCCCTGGGTTTCATGTGTCTCTTGGTAATCACTGGAGCTGTCCCTGTGCACATGTGAGTGCATGCCTCTAGATTGCTGCCTTTCCAGTTTCCCTGCACTTTGGGACCCATATGAGTCTGGGTCCCCAGGGTCTCACCCGAATCTGGGGTTCAGTGCAATTAGAAGTGGTGCAGTTGCGAGGCTCTATCTCCTGCCCACTAGAAAGAGCCAGAAGCACAATCAGCAGTCTGCCTTCTGCGAGCAGTGGTGTGTGCACCACCAGACTCCTGCCCTTTCGTGGCTCCTCTAAATTTCCATGCACTCCTCCCTTTTCACAGTCCAGACTCTCCCCCCTATGAGTCTCGCCCGGAACTGGGGTTCAGTGCCATAGGTTAAGGGGTTCAGTGCAGTTGGGAGTCTCCATCTCCCTCCCACCAAAGGAAGCCAGCCAGGCACTCTGGCACCCGCTCTCTCCAGATGCACGTCTCTGTACCTCAGCTTTTTGCAGCTCCTCTGAGTCTCTGTGAGTCCCTCTCTTTCCTTTTAGTTGTAGAATTTCCACTCAGCCAACTTTCCTGTGGTTCTGGATTATGTCCGTTCTTTTTTTTTTTTTTAATATATTTTATTGATTTTTCATAGAGAGGAAAAGAGAGAGATAGAGAGTCAGAAACATCGATGAGAGAGAGACATCGATCAGCCGCCTCCTGCACAACCCTCAATGTGGATGTGCCCGCAACCAAGATACGCGCCCTTGACCAGAATTGAACCCAGGACCTTCTAGTCCACAGGCCGATGCTCAATCCACTGAGCCAAACCGGTTTCGGCTCGTTCTGTCTTTTAGTTGTAGTTTTGAAATTGTTGTGTGGGGCAATAGTTTAGGTGTTCACCTATGCCACCATCTTGGTTTCTCCCTACAAAGTTTCAATTGTAGAAGATAAATAAATCCCAGATCCCAGGGTCTCCACTTGAGTCAATGGTCAATAGGGTGTATGGCTGGCCTGCAAACCACCACAGGCCCCTTACCCAGGCCACCTCACACCCCATGGGAACCTCCACCCTGATCTGGGACACCCTTCAGGGCAAACCAGCTGGCTCTCACCTGTGCACCAGGCTTCTATCCTATCTAATAAAGGAGCAATATGCATATGGACCATCACTCCAACACACAAGATGACTGCCTTCATGTAGTCAAAGATCCTGCCCCTATGTAGACACAAGATGGCCACCACAAGATGGCCAACAGGGGAGGGCAGTGGAAGGGACCAGGCCTGCAAGTGAGGCCAGTTGGGGGCAATCAAGCCTGCAGGGGAGGTAGTTAGGGGTGACTAGGTTGGCAGAGGAAGGAAGTTGGGGGTGACCAGGCCTGCAGGAAAGGGCATTTAGGGGGGACTCAGGCCTTCAGGGGAGAGCAGTTGGGAGGACCCAGCCTACAGGGGAGGGCATTTAGGGGCAAACAGGATGGCAGGGGAGCAGTTAGGCACCATTCAGGCTGGCAGGCAGAAGTGGTTAGGGGCAATCAGGAAAGCAGGCAGGTGAGCATTTAGGAGCCAGCAGTCTTGGATTATGAGAGGGATGTCCAGTGGGATCAGGCCTAAATGGGCAGTTGGACATCCCTTGAGGGGTCACAGGTTGGAGAGGGTGCAGGCTGGGCTGAGGAAAACCCCCACTGTGCACAAATTTTGTGCACTGGGCCTCTAATTAATATGTATATGAATATGTATATGTATATGTACATGTATACACACACACACACACTTCTGGAGGACTTTAAGGGAGAGATCGGCAGCAATACAGTCATAGTAGAGGACTTTAACACCCTTCTGACTTCACTGGATAAATCTTCCAAATTAAAAAATAACAAGGGCCAAAACTGGTTTGGCTCAGTGGATAGAGCATCGGCCTGCAGACTGAAATGTCCCGGGGTTCAATTCCGGTCTAGGGCATGTACCTTGATTGCAGGCACATCCCCAGTAGAGGGCGTGCAGGAGGCAGCTGATAGATGTCTCTCTCTCATCGATGTTTCTAACTCTCTATCCCTCTCCCTTCCTCTCTGTAAAAAATCAATAAAATATATTTAAAAAAAAAATAACAAGGAAACAGTGACTCTTAAGAGACACAATGGGTCAGATGGATTTAATTGAAATTTATAGAATATTTCACTACATAGCTACAGAATATACCTTCTTCTCAAGTGCACATGGAATTCAATGCAATCCAATTCAATGCATTACAAAGATAGACCACATGTGAGGATACAAAACAAGTCTCTACAAGTTCCAGAAGACTGAAATCATATCAAAAGCCAAAACAATCTTGAAGAAGTGCAAAGTTGTATGATTCACATGTTCTGATTTTAAAACTTAGTATACTAATAGCCCTAGCCAGTTTGGCTCAGTGAATAGAGCATCGGCCTGTCGACTGAAGGGTCCTGGGTTCAATTCCAGTCAAGGGCATGTGTCTTGGTTGCAGGCTCCTCTTCAGGATAGGCCCTGGTTGGGACTCATGCAGGAGGCCACCAATCAATGTGTCTCTCTCACATTGATGTTTCTCTCTGCCTTTCCCTCTCTCTTCCACTTTCCCTTAAAATATATATATATATGTATGTATGGAAAAATATCCTTGAGTGAGTATTAACTAAGAAATAAAATAAATAAAAACTTAATACAAAGCTACAAAAATCAAGACTACTGCTACTGGCATAAGGCTAGACATAAAAAGTAATGGAATGGAATTGAGAGTCCAGAAATAAATCCTTATATTTATGGTCAATTGATTTTTGGAAAAAGTGCCCAGGTAATCTAATAGGGAATACTAGTATTTTAAACAAATATTGCTTGGACAACTGGATGTCTACCTGCAAAAGATAGACTTGGACCCCGTATTAAAAATGTAACTCAATATCTAAGTCTTAAATAGGAACTAAAACCATAAAATTCTTACAAGAGAACATAGGCATAAATCTTTTTGACCTTGGACTAGACATTGTCTTCTTTGATGACATATGAATTATCTATATATCTAAAAAGCCAGTGACTGTAATGCCAGAACAACCGGAATGACCAATCATTATGATGCCCACTGTGGCCAGTGAACTGTCTGATCAGGGTGTGGGGCCAGCTGACTAACCTCTGTGGCCCCTCCCTCCCAGCTGGCCCCGCCCCTGATAAGCCTCTCCCACCCCAATCAAGAGTGGGGTGGCTGACCAACACCCCTTTGGCCCCTCCCCCCAGCCAGTCCCACCCCCGATGGGACCCCATCACCCTGAACAGCCCACAGTCCCTACCCCCAGCCAGCTCTGTCCCTGATCAGTGCCCCCCCTCTCTGATCAGGGGCAGGGCCACCAGCCAACCACCCATGCCCCCACCCCCAGGCCACTTGCCCCTGATTGGCCTCCCCCAACCCAATCGGGGGCAGTGCCCACCAGCCAATTGCCTGCAGGGCCTCTTCCCCCAGCTGACCTGGTCCTGATTGGGCCCTGATTGGGGCAGGCTGGGAAGGCCAACCTCCCACCATCTCCTCCTCCTGACAGGCCCAGCCCGATCCACTGATTGGGGCTGGGCCAGCCAGATCCCAGCTGTGCACAAATTTGTGCACTGGGCTTCTAGTCCTATCTAATAAATAGGGAATATGCAAATTTATGCCATAACAAGATGCTATGCCCACAGTGGAGGCAGGGATTCTATAACACAAGATGGTTGTGCTCACAGCAGAGGCCGAGTTCCTATAACAAGCCTTAAAGAGCAATCAGCAGGGACCTGAGACTGCCTGGCACTGGGCTGGGGCATAGAATCTGAGGCTGCATCCCTGCATTGTGGGGCTTTACAGGGGACCTCAGGCCACATCCCTGCCATGTGGAGCTTGACTGGGGACCTCAAAGTGCACCCCCTGCCCTGGCTGAGGCCAGGGAACCTCAGGCTTCACCCCCTAGCCCAGGCCAAGGGACTTCAGCCTGGGCTGGGGGACCTCAACCTGCGCCCCTCCTTCCTGGCACCAGGCCAGTTGTCCTGAGGCTGCACCCCCCCAATTGGGCGGGGCTTGACACGGGTGGAGCTGGCTGGGTCTGGATCTAGCCCAATGTGGGTGAGGTCAGCTGGGTCTGGTTCTTGCACAATTTTGAGGCGCACATGGGTGGGTGGGGACTTGACTCTGGTTCCCGTGGCACACCTCAGACTCTGACAGAAGGAAGATTTTCATATACATTTTACTAATTTTCTTTTATCTCTGACACTTCTATTATAGAGATAGGGCAAATAGCAATATTAAAATATTCTTCTAATTCTCTTTTAATATGCATGACTTTCATGCACTGGGTCACTAGTTGGTTAATAATATCATATAAACTTCAGGTGTGCAATTTTATAATGCATCCTCTGTATATTCCATTGTGTGCTCACCATCTAAATCTAGTCTCCTTCTGTCACTATATATTTGACCCCCTTTTACCCACTTCATCCTCTCTCTACTTTCCTTCCCCTTTGGTAACTATTATTATGTTGCCTGTGTAATGAGATTTTCTATTTTGTTTGTTTGTTTGTTGCTTATTTTATATCCCACATATGAGTGAAATAATATGTTTCTTGTCTTTTTCCATCTGACTTATTTCACTGAGTATAATAATCTCAAGATCCATCCATGGTATTGCAAATAGCAATATTGCATCTTTTTCTTTCTTTCTTTTTCTCTTTTTTTTTTTTATGGCTGGGTAAAATTTGAGATTTTTATTGCACTTCATCTGCTGTGTTGTTATTAGTGTTTCGCTGGCCTTGTAATGCCAGTGGCGGAATGTTACCTCTCGTTCTGATTTTTGAAAGAAATTGTGTATTGTTGGTATTATTTCTTTCTTAAAAGTTTGGTAGATTTCACAGCCATCTAGGAGTTTTCTTTGTGGAAAGGTTTCTAAGTTACAGATTCAATTTTTAAAATAGATATAGGATTATTCCAATTTTCTATAACTTTTTATATCCATTTAGGTGTGGTTTTCCTCTAAAAATGTGTCCATTCCATCTAGATTTTCAAATGTATAGGAACAAAATTGTTCACTATATTCTTTTTTTTTAAATTTCTTTATTGATTATGGTATTACATATGTGTCCTTATTTTCCCATTATCCCCCTCAACCTCCTATACCTTCTCTACCCCTTCCCCCCCACACACCCCCCCCCCGTTGTCTGTGTCCATTGATTAGGCTTATATGCATGCATATAAGTCCTTTGGTTGATCTCTTTACTATATTCTTTTATGATCTTTTTAATGCTTAAGAATCATTTGAAATGATGTTCCCTTTTTGACATTAATTCCTGGTTGGAATCTATTCTCTTTTTTTCATAGCCTGTTCTAAGTTGATTGATTGCGTTGTATACTGAAACACAACAAGCAATCTGGGATTTCTCCGCCTTGTGCTGTAGCTTAAAAACAAATAGGAAAATGATGGTTATGTAAGATGTTAATATTTGGGGAAGCTGACTGAAGGGTGTAAGGGAACTGTCTGTTCTATCCTGGCTACTCTTTTGTAAATCTAAAATTATTTCAAATACAAAATCCAAAAGGAAAAAAAAAGCCATGAAAATGGTACTTATCATCCACTATTTATCAAGCTCTCCTCAGAAGGCCTTTGGGTTATTTGCAAGACTTGAATTCACCAGAGGAATTAAATGTATTACCAGTAAGGAGGTTCCAAAGAATGGCAGTAGACTCAAAGGCAAAGACTTTTACTTCAATTTTTCTTTCTTTTTTAAAAGACATTTTGTGAATTGTTTCCAAAGAGGAATTTCAAAAAGGGATCAAGCCTATGCAACTTCATTGGAATAATGATACAATTCAAGGAAATGAGGCTTTGAATGTATTTTGAACTTTATCTGTGTTAACAGGAAAATCTGACTGCTTTATCTCTCGCTCAGCTGCAATCTACCTAGGAAGGAAAGAAACAACTAGAATTAATTACAAAACAATACTAAAAAGGTTTGAGAGCCAGGGTTAAATTGTGAGAATCTGACCAGAAATGCTTCCAGAGTTCTGAAGAGGCAGGAACTTAGTCTTACAATGTGGGATTTGCAGGAGTTGGGGAAGACCGGCCTCTAAGGCTCTCAGTCTGCATGGAACTTGGAGGGTATGGTGAAGAAAGGTGGGAATTAGGGTTGACTACTTAGGGGTAGAGCTCATTTGTGTAGACTGTAAAGTATTAAAGATGCCACGTTAGCCCTAATCAGTTTGGCTCAGTGGATAGAGCATCGGCCTGCAGACTCAAGAGTCCCAGGTTCGATTCCAGTCAAGGGCATGTACCTTGGTTGCGGGCACATCCCCAATAGGGAGTGTGCAGGAGGCAGCTGATCGATGTTTCTCTCTACCCCTTTCGCTTCCTCTCTGTAAAAAATTAATAAAAATATATTTTTAAAAGATGCAGCTTTAAACCTTTGAATTTTACATATTTTTGAACAGAAAATTTATGTGATAAAAATTATGTTATAATAGCTAATTTTGTAGTACTGACTTTGTGCCAAGCCCTGTGTTAAGTGCTTTGTATTTATTGTCTCATATATGACTCAGGACTACCCATTGAGGTTGATATTGTTCTATTCTCCATTTACAGATAAGCAAGTTAAAGCTTCAGAAAATTAAGTAACTTGTTCAAGGTTATGATGCTTGTATAGCTTGGAGCCAGAATTGTACTTGGTTGTTACCTAGATTTTGGGCCCTAGAAGGCACAAGACATTCATAAATGCATCTCCAGTCTTAGGACAGTGCCTGCACAAAGTAAGTGTGCAATAAATATTAGTTGAATGAATGAAATTTATTGACCACATTCCTTTATTTATACTTGCACACATTCCATTTTGCTGTGATGATTTGTTAGTTTCTGAATTCCTTATTTTATGCTTCTTTGTTGAGATGATATGATTTAATAGTGTCTGAAACACATAATAGGGTGTTTGTTTGTTTTTTAAAGAATAGTTTATTAATTTTAAATAGAAAGGAAGGAAGAAGAGAGAAACATTGATGTGAGAACACAACATCAATTGGCTGCAGGAATCGGAGTAGCAACCTTTTGGTGCATGGTTCAGTGCCCAACCAACTGAGCTGTAATGGTCAGGGCAGTAGGTATTTTTTAAATGTTAATTTTCGTTCTCTCTCCCCTCTGCATTGCTAGCATAATTTCTGATACATAGTAGGTATTCAGTGAACAGACTTTAAGACCATTAGTTGGGAAGTCACTATAGAATCTGAGAATCCTGTGGCAAATTTGTGTGTGTGTGTATGCCCGAGTGGGGAGAAACGGTTCAAGTTTTCATCATAAAAGTGTCCTCAGCTTCCTCAAAATTTTAAGAGCTGCTGTAGATTAAGGAGTAACTTGCTATGGAAGTGAGGGAAGAATTTATCTCTGTGGGGATTGGAGCAGAGATCTCCAGTGATTCTAATTTCTGAATTCAGATCAAATCACATAGTTGGACAAAGTCATGTCTTACAAGGAACACTGAAAATAGAATTGTCCCACATGATATCAAAGGACACAGGAACTGACTTGAAAGGACTCCTGCTAGTCAAACTTGTAACAATTTGAGCATCAGAAAGAAAGAGAAATGGAAAAGATACACCATAAAAACTTGTATAAGAATGTTTCAGCCTAGACCAGCTTGGCTCAGTGGATAGAGCATCGGCTTGCGGACTGAAAGGTCCCGGGTTCAATTCCGGTTGGGGGCATGTACCTTTCTTGCGGGCACATCTCCAGTAGGGGGCGTGCAGGAGGCGGCTGATAGATGTTTCTCATCGATGTTTCTGACTTTCTCTCTCCCTTCCTCTCTGTAAAAAATTTAAAAAAAAGAATGTTTCAAGTAGTTTTATTCATAATAGCTCCAAATAACTCAAATATCCATCAACAGGAGACTGGATAAGCAAATTGTGCATACTCACACAATGAAATTCTCCCTGGCAGTAAAACGTGGAACTGACACATGGAACAATGTGGATGAATCTCAGAAACATTACGCAGAGTGAAAGCTAGATTTGAAAGACTACATACTGCATGTTCCCATTTACATGAAGTTCTAGAGCAGTCAAGACCATTCTATAAAGAGCAAAATCAGGACATTGTTTGCCTGGGGCAAGGGAGTTGACTGAGAAGGGGCCTGAGGAAACTTTCCGGAAGAAATGTTCTGTATCTATTAGGATGTTGCTTGCACAGGTATATAAACCTATGTCAAATTCATCAAATTAAACACGTATTTCATTGTCAGTAAATGATAACCTGACCAACCAAAGAAAAATAGATTAACAACAGTTAAGGATTATAACACATTAACTAAAAAAGAATCCATGAGTCCATAGTGACATTTCAGATTAAAAGGGGATGAGGTCTTTTTTTTTTTTTAAGGAGAATATAATCTAATAAAAAGTGAAGAAGAATAGAATTAGAAAATCCCTGTTTTGCAACCACTAGCATAGTAACCAAAGGATCATTACAGGAGATATGGCATTGAAAAATAATGCAGAATCTTTGATTGAATCCTGGATGTGTGTGTGTGTGTGTGTGTGTGTGTGTGTGTGTGTGTATGTGTGTGTGTTAAGACTAGGAGATATCCTGGGAGCAATTGCAGACATTTGACGGTAACATTATATCAACTTTATATTTCTTGTGTGTGATGGTATCATGGTTATTAGGAACATACCCTTGTTCTTAGGAGATACATGCTGAGTTATTGGAGTGAAGTGTCATGATATCTGTAATTTACTTTCAAATGGCTTAGCCCAAACATTTGATGTATATATAGATATAGATTTATGTGTATGCACTAAGAGTAGATAAAGACAAAACTATGTTAACAACTGGTGAGTCTAAGCAAGGAGTATATAAGTATTCAGAGTATTATCCTTTCAATTTTCCTGTAGATTTGAAAAATTTTCCTCACAAAAGCTGAGGGAAAATAAGACAATGAAAGTAAGTGCTTGGCCAGTGGTAAGTGCTCAGTGAAGTTTGGGTCCTGTGCAGGAGTATAACCTCCAGGAGGGCAGGGACTTCGTTTGGCTCTGTATCCCTCATACCTGCAACAGTGCCGCATAAGAAGATACCCAACAAACCTTTTGAAACAAATCATTGAGAGGTTGTACATTAGAAATATAATGTGAAAAAAATCCAAGTGTACAAAGTAACACCACACAATGATACATGGTTACATGCGACAGTTGTTTCTATGGTCTGAAGATACTGTAACTGTGACCGTTGCTTTGAATTGAATGGCTTTTCTATGATTAAAAAAGGGATTTAAAAATTTGCACTCGGTAATTCATCTGCCCAACTGAGTTTAGCAAGTCACTTACTAGAAGCAATCTATTCTAACATCAGTGTGTTTGGTTTAGCCATTTGGGATTATTGTGTGGGGGGGAAATTACCATATTTTCTGGCATATAAGACGACTGGACATATAAGACAAACCCCAACTTTTCCAGTTAAAATATAGAGTTTGGGATATAGTCGCCCTATAAGATGACACCTGGCGTATAAGACAACCTCCGACTTTTGAGAAGATTTCCCTGGGTTAAAAAAGTCGTCTTATACGTCAGAAAATACAGTAGTCAGTTTTGGAGCTTCATTTTTTTCACTGTTGCTGACATCAACTGCCCTCTTATGGGAGGGGTAGTTTGCCCTCTGGTGGTGAGACGCACTTATTTCTATGGAAAAGGTCCGGAGAACAGAGATGACGTGGAAGAGTGTCTTTTACCCAGAGGTTTCTGGATATCTATCTCCTTATTTGGTAATCACATAGTGACCTTAATGACTGAATTTGACGTAAAAATTTTTGACTCAGTGAATAGCCATCTTTGGGGAATTGTCTGGGCCAGGCTGGGCTGAGGAAGTTATAAATTTAGGAATGGAAAGTGGTCTCTGTAGTTGGGTCAAAGCTGAGATGGGAAGACTTGTCCCCAGCATGAGTCCCAAGAGATACATGGGGGCCATATGAACTGTAAGATTTGTCAGGATCCTATCTCCTGCTGTGACAAGGATGAAAGTATACTCCACCATATGCCACAGGATGAGCTCTGATCGAAATCCTGGGCCTGCAATTGCCCAGAGAAGGCTGGCTGCTGGCCAGACAGCTCACCAATGATCAGCTTTGTATTCCTGGAAACACTTTTTATTTTCCTTTCTTCCCTCTTAATTTCTAACGTTAAAACATCTTTCTTCCTGAGTGTAAAAATGTTATGTGGTCTGTATAAAAAGATATGAAAAATATTAATGAGGTAAAAATCACATGAAATCTGTTTACATCAAGCATGTCAATTCAAAGGCTAACACAGGCCAAATAAACAAGGTTTAAGTTTATGTGCCTGCAAAAAAAGAAAAGCTTAAATTTTCATAGAAATCTAGGGTTATTTAGATAGAGATATGCTGAATGCAAATGAGTAATCGTTAACAAAGAATAATAGAACATTTTAATAAAAAGTAATATTTTTTCTTGAACATTAACTTATCAGACACTGAATAACTGTACAAATTAATAAGCGTAATGCAAATAAATCTATTTTTCTTGATCTCCGAAAGTGAAATATTTCCTGTTTTACACACCAAACAAGTCAGTATAAGACTAATGACGTGGCAATCGGCTGCTAAAATATTCAATGCCAGTATTTGTGGAAATGGTGCACCTGCAGGTGCGTAAGGGAACTGAATGCAACAGGATTAGAGTAATCAGTCATTATCGAACACTGTAGTTCGTTATTAATCATTATGTATAACAGGATATTGTAAAAATTAAGTTATGAAATTTTTATTAAAACATTTCTTACATACCATTATATTGGCTGGGCCGCGAAAATATTTGTTGTGGGCCACATGCAGTTCGTGAGTTTGACATTGTGGTAATTACAGTTGACATTTTGATGACGTTTCTTTCAGGTAATTCTGTGCATATAACCACATTGGGTAAGAAAGTTAATTATACATTAATGAGATCATAACATACTCATTCCTTTATAACTTGCTTTAATTTTTATTTCATGTGTGGTGAGTACCTTTCTACCTAGGTATAAATATAGAACTTATATTTTTAAATTTTTAAATTATTAAAGTTATATATGCTTATAGTAAAATGCAAATAATAGTGTAAAAGTTAGGAAACAGCCAAAACCGGTTTGGCACAGTGGATAGAGCATCGGCCTGTGGACTGAAAGGTCCCAGGTTCGATTCCAGTCAAGGGCACGTACATTGGTTGTGGGCACATCCCCAGTAGGGGGCGTGCAGGAGGCGGCTGATTAATGTCTCTCTCTCATCGATGTTTCTAACTTTCTATCCCTCTCCCTTCCTCTCTGTGAAAAATCAATAAAATACTGTATTTTTTTTAAAAAGTTAGGAAACGAACATTTCCCCCACTTCCTAATTCCATCCCTTCATAGTAATTGCTTTAACTATTTTGTGCATAATTTCCAGATTTTGTAATGTACATATAAATTTATAAGTAGAGGCTGGCTGATGTGGCTCAATGGTTGGATTTTGAGCTATGAACCAAGAGGTTATGGCTCTATTCCTGGTCAGGGCACATGCCTGGATTACTGCTGGATCCCCAGTAGAGGGTGTGCATGAGGC
>PVJN01033126.1:0-23655 GCA_004026805.1 Lasiurus borealis | reverse complement strand
GTATGGTTTTCATGGAAAATGTCAAGCAAAGCCATTCTAAAGTTTTATTTTTAGAATTAAGCTAGCCAGATCTCATGATCCCGGATTCCAAAACATTCTTTTTAGTACTCGTGAGTTTGTAAAAATAATACGCAAAGATAGCATAAAACAAATAGAAATTGAATTACCAAATCAGGCAATAAGATGTGAATTTAAACATGCTTACCCTTACTACATATTTAAAATAATTGTCTGATTAATAGAAGTTTTTTTAGTCAGAAAAAAAGAAGGAGGAGGAACTCATAAGCAGTTCCCTCCCTCTTTTCTATGGGGTCAGTCAATTTTACAGCTGACACTCTAGAGAAACATGGTAAAGAAGAAAGAGGGAAGAGCTATTAATGTTTTGCTAATCAGTATTTTACATTGGAGGTAACTTGTAATGCTCTCATAACGTGACTAATATTTTTTGAGAAGGGATATAGAGAGGAATCAGAGTTTTGATTTGGTCACCCTTCTGAAATTTGATTCCTTTCATCCCCTACCTTCTGTATTAATACCATTAAGTATGTCTAATGTTATTGAAGTGAAATCACAGCATGTAGAGCATTTTGGACATTTTATGTACTACATCAGATTTTAAGGAAGTTATCTGATTTTCACTTATTTTGATATAATTTTGTTTATATAAATGCTGACACAAAATGAATTTTTTACACTTTCTTGAATGTAAAACCAATGTAATAAACTCTGTCTAAATCTGAATTGCCATTGTGAAAGACAGGAACTATTATTTTTTATTTCCATAATACAAATATAATTTTGAAAGTGTGCTTATTCCATGGATTATTTTTAAGTATATGAAACATTTTCTATTATATTTAGTGATTTAATAAAAAATATATAAATCATCTGAAACTGGTTTGGTTCAGTGGATAGAGCATCAGCCTGAATCCCAGGTTCGATTCCGGTCAAGGGCATGCACCTTAGTTGAGGGCACATCTCCAGTAGGAGGTTTGCAGGTGGCAGCCGATGTCTCTCTCTCTCATCGATGTTTCTAACTCTCTATTCCTCTCCTTCCCTCTCTGTAAAAAAATCAATAAAATATTATATATATTTTTTTCTCTTTTTCTAATGAATGTTAAAGAAAACCTAAAAAGTATATACTCAGACAACATTCCTGCCAGTCACTTATATATAATTACAAATTATTAAAAAGACAATAACAGCAAAAACTTGAATGTCTTCTCTATTTATTGGGGAGAAAAATGTAAATTATATAAAATGCTTTTTTAAAATATGAGATTATCTCATCCTAAGTAATAATAATAAAATTTGCACATCTCAGCACTTAAGATATAACTTTACCTTCTTAAATTAGCATAAAAAATTCTAATTTTAAATTTAACTTTGTTAAGGTGTGTAAAACTAATATATTCCTGTACTATTATAGACTTTCTTAGAAAGCAATAGAAAAATAGATTGGAACTTTAAGTAAAAGAACAAACCTTGCTCTCACACAGAGATTTGAGAGGAGGACAAGCCTTACTATTGAGAAGAATCAAAAGGTTATCTATGAATTTTCTTTGCATTAAGAAAAATGGCAAATAAGACTTTATTTTTATGATCTAGAGATACAATATCCAATACAGTACCCACTAACTACAGGTAGCTTATGAGTACCTGAAAAATGGCTGATTCAAATGAGGTACATTGCAAATGAAAATACACTCTAGATTTCAAAAACTTGGTATAATAAAAAGAATCGACACTAATAAAAGAGAAAGATGCAAATTGACCATACTTTGCAATACCCACTAGCTAATTAGGAGTGAGTATGCAAATTAACCCAACAAAGATGGAGGGTTGATTTACATATTCACGCACTGAGCCATGGTGAAGACACAGGTATTCTGTACCCTGCCACCCCCTCCGCCCCCCAGCCACTCAGGGCCTCTGGGAAGTGTGGGAAGGTGGAACTGGAGCAGAAAGAGTCTGCTCCATGCCAGAGCAGAAAGGCAATGCCGGCAGCCAGGGAAAGGAAGGCCCATTCTAGCACAAATCTTCATAATTTGGGCTTCTAGTATAAAATATAGGAATAATTTTTATACTGATTATACATTTAAATTATAGTTGGCTACACTGGGTTAAATAAATGATATTGTTAAATTAATTTTACCTACTTCTATGTACATTTTAAAATGTGACTGCCTACTTATAGATCATCAAATATGATCACATAACTAAAGAATGCCCTTACACATAGAATTGCAGATTCTTAAGATAGGGATCCACCAAAGCTGCCAGTGACTTATACAGGGAACCAAGAAGACATCAGCAGGATATTGATACCGTTTAGTGGGAGAATGTTTGATTGGATCCTCTGATAATACTGAGACTGCTTTTAATTGCAAATAGACTGAAATTCAATTCCAACTATCTATAATAATAAAAGGGTAATATAGTAATTAGACTGGATGTCTTCCAGATGTCATTCCAGAAGTCCTTCCTGACAAAGCTGCAGCTGAAGGGAAGCACAAAATTTCATGCATTGGGCCTCTAAATGACAACCTGCCTCTGAATGAGAGCTGTGTGCTTTCTATTTAAGACTAGCTGGCGAAAGAGTATGTGTCTTTTTTTCTTTTCTTCTCTTGGCTGCTTTCATGGAACGAAGAGGAAGTCTCTATTCCTAAACCATGTTAACAAATGCCTCATTGGATCTCATTAGCCTTAATCGTGTCCCAATCTCACCCCTTAAACCATTCACTGATCCAAGCATTAAGATGAACTGATTGACTTAAAGCATTAGGGATCACCATCTGCGTTTGAGAGCTTGAAGCTTCAGGTCATTCTGGCCAAAACTGCACATCTGGGAAATTCAGAGTCATTAAAGAGGTGGGAGGGTGAGGGGGAGGAAAATGGATGCTAAGGATGTACCCAACAAATATCCACTCTACAACCTCGGGCATAAACACAGAGGAAAGAATTCTAATGGGAATTTTAATTAACATCTTAGCATGAGAAAAATACCCAAAGGGAAAATGAATATGTAAACTCTGTGAGATATTTTTTAAACTTTGTACTTCTGTAAATTTCTTTGCTTATTATCTCTATGGGTTGCTTTTTTCCCTTATAGTCTTAGCAATATAACCCTTAAATTCAAGGGGGTACAAGTGTTTTTCTCTCAGTATCAATGAAGGAACTAGTAAGAAGATATTGAGTTTAAGAGTTAAGAGAACACTGACACAAACCTAACAAGTATTAAGGGTTTGGAAGGATGAACATCAATTCCTCTTTCCATACTTTGCTTATCTGTCCTCTCTTAACTAGCTCTCTCCCAGGGAAGAATGATCAAGATTCTGATTTGCCAATGGCTATAACATTGTCAGCACTGCAATTAACTGGTAGATGTGGTTCTTGTATATTAAATGATACCATTCCCTGAGAAGAGCTCCTCACACTTATTTTATTCTTATTAAACAGTAAGTTGGTAAGCTATTTCTATCTGTAATTGTGTCTGTTATTTACCTTATCAGTCATCAATAGGTTAAGCAACATTAAAGGTTCTGCCATAGTTCCAGGTACCTTAGATAGAAGTGGGAGTAAATAGAAAGCCTCACTTAAACTATAGGTCTGATCCAAGTTGTCCAACCCACCTGGTACTACAATTACTGCACTGAGGGATAGTGAATGTTTATTCAGAAATTTATAAAGGTATTTTTGGCTTAACCTGCTATAAATTATTCTGGCCTTAAGGAATCCAAATAAATTAAGAATGAGTGGAAGAATTTCAATACCACCCCCCCCAAAAAAAAGGGGGGGGAATAACCTGACTTTCAAAATAATGAGGGAGGGAAATAACCTGAGGTGACTGGAATGGGTAGTGACAGAAAAAAGAAAATAGAAATTGTATCTTAGCAATGAAAATGTTCAATGATATTGGCAGAGATTAGAAGTTCTGGAAGGTCAACAATAGAAAAGTACCCAGAAAAAGAAGAAAGTATAAGAACAGTTTTTATATTTGGTTTAAGATGCCTTAAAGCCAATAACTGCTCACAGTAATATATAAAGGGACACAACTTAGCTGAAGCAAAGTAAAAGGGTTGGCAGTTGAGTTCCATGTTAGGCATGGGCAAACCATCATACCAACCACCCCACTATAATAAAAGCCTAATATGCTAAGTGTCTGATCAACTGGTCAACCTTTCAACCGATCAAAGCATAATATGCTAATGATATGCAAAGGACTCGCAATTGTTCACTATGATGTGCACTGACCACCAGGGTGCAGACACTCTGACCTGTAGATTAGCTTGCTTCTGGGTTCCAGACAATCAGGACTGAGCCAGATGGGCCATACATGTCCTGGAGCCCTCCTACAGATCCTCCCTGGCTGGCCAACCTCTTGTGTCCCTCCCTGGCTCTGATAGTGCACATGTGGGGTCTTTCAACCTGGCCTGAGCCCTCTGACAATCCAGGGGATGTCAGAGAGCAAGTTTCAGCCTGATCTTGAAGGCCAGGCCAAAAACCACACTGGTGCATGAATTGGTGCACCAGGCCTCTAGTAACTAAATAACATCAAAAGGATGTCTTAAAAATCTGTTTGAATGCTTCAGAGAGGTAACCTATATTTGATTTAACTATTTCCCATAAGGGATTTGTTGATTTAAATCAGTTTAGAGACTCAAGATAAAATTGAAGCAGAGGCTGAGAAGCTAAAGGCTGAGCAGAGCTTACTGAGGCAGTCTCACTGCCTGGGCTCAGGGGAAGGAGGTCTTTACTTCAGGAATAGCAGAGAAAGGATTTGGTACATGTCTTCAGTTCTCATTTGTTAGCACAGAGAACTGCAATTTAGGAATAAGAGCACTGGAAATGGACCATCTTCAAGGACTGAAAATCCACTTAACTTGGATCACTTTCTGATTAGTGGGATCTGCCCTTAGCCCTGCTGCATGACAGAAACTAAAGGAAGTCTTTAGTGAAGGAATATAAGGCCAAGAGCCATAAATCATTCCCACAATTAAAGTAATCACTAAAAAGTAACCAAGCATTTAAAAAATAAAAATTATAATTAAGAAAATCAAGAAATAAAATATGTAGCATAGATATTAGCATCACCAAATTTTTAAATGCTGATGATATGTCTGATACATTTAATAAGACAGAAAACAATGATAAAGAGTAGAAAAATATAAAACAAAAATCACATTGAAATTCTAGAATTGAAACAAAAACTGCTAAGAGAGTCAGTGGATGGACGATGTTACAAGCAAAGTAACAATACCTGGAGATTTAGTGTACTAGATGACATGTCAGGAGAAAATAATCAAAGTGAAGTACAGAGAGGCAACAAATATTAAAATGAAAAAGGGCATATAAGCTCTAGCCGGTTTGTTTCAGTGGATAGAGTATCAGCCTGCAGACTGAAAAGTCCCAGGTTCAATTCCAGTCAAAGGACATGCCCAGGTTTTGGGCTCAATCCCCTGTAGGGGCCACCCAAGAGGCATTTTATCAATGATTCTCTCTCATCATTGATGTTTCTATCTCTCTCTCTCCTTCCCTTTCCTGTCCTCTCTAAAATCAATTTAAAAAATTTTTAAGAAAAGGGCATATAATACATAAAAGACATGATGAAAATATAATAGGAGATCCAGAACAAGAGAAGAATGGAAGAATAGAAAAGAACAGTATTAAAAGTATGACTCTAGAACTTTTTAAAAAAATTTAAATCCAGAAATCAATCCACAGATATAAAATATATACAATAAACCCCAAACAGAAATAGCAACCACCACAAAATCAACCTAAGAGATAAGAGAGGTTGTATTATCCTTTTGCACCAAAGCAATTAGCTCTTTCATTAGGGAAATAAATGACTACAGATCTAATCTTTATGGTGTGTGAGTATATTTCTAAGAGAAGTAAAAGCAAACATCTCCAGGTTGATAGCCTATTTGTTTCCATGGCTCAGACTTTTTACATAAACACTGAGCAATCCAGGAATGTTTTATTTCCCCACAATGATATATCTAAGAGAAATGTATACATGTGTACCATACATGTTCAACAATGTTCATGGCAAAATTATTCTTAAGAGCTCCAAACTGGAAACCATTAGACTGCCTATCAGCAGTAGGAAGGGTAATTATCTATTAGAGTATATTGATACAATAGACTTTAACATAGCAAAATGAATGAACCCTCTCTACATGCAACAACATAGGTAATTCTCACACACGGTTTTAAGTGAAAGAAGCCAGATATAAGAGAATACATGATTCCATGGAATTAAAACTCAAAAACCAGTAAAACTGATCTATGAAGTTAGATGTCAGGATAATATTTACCTTTGGCAAATATGGGACAAGTGGAAGGGGAACAAAATGTGCTTCTTTTTAAAAAAAACTATATTTTTATTGACTTTGAGAGAGAGAGAGAGAGAGAAAGAAAGAAAAGGAGAGAGAGAAAGAGAGAGAAATATTGATGCAAGAGAGTAACATCAATTAGCTGCCTCCTGCACAGCCCCCACCAAGGATTAAGCCCACAGTCCAGTGTACCCCTGACTAGAGGACGTCCAACCAATTGAGCCATAACAGCCAGGGCAAAACGGACTTCTGAGTGACGGTCTTTGTATTAATCTGGTTAATGGCTACACAGGTCTGTTTATTTTATAAAAATCGATGAGCTGTTCAATTATGATTTACATACTTTTTGTTTATTTTTATTTTATTTTGAAATTCACTTTTCAATTACAGTTGACCTAGTTTCTGTATATTAAAAATTTATTTTAGAAAAAAAAGGGGTAAATTCCTCAGAAGGACTCAGCAGTTCTGACAGAATTCAAGGTCAGCAAACATTCTGGCCTCTGGGAATGCTAAAATAGACATGAGATAGCAACACAACCTAAGCATTCATCTTCTGTACCTCTCCTCTCAGTACATTCTTTCCTTCCTTTCAAGTCTGCCTGGTGAAGTAAGACAGATTAAGAAGTATTTAATACTGTGGTTCACATCATTTATTCCTGAAAGATTTGGTTCATGGAAAATATATAGGATTTGAGGTTCTCTGTATTATTCTCAATAGGAATTAGAAAAGGGCTGATATTTATACCCTCTATGTAAAAATAGGTTAGGCATTTTTTTATGATTGGTGTTGCCCTTTCCAAACCTCTAATTATGAAACTAGAAGCCCCATGCACAAAGATTTGTGCTAGAATGGGCTTTCCTTTCTCTGGCTGCCAGCACTGCCTTTCCACTCCGGTCCAGCCCCTTTCCGCTCAGGCCCCTGAATTGCCTCTTTCTGTGCCTGCCCCACCTTCCCACACTTCCCAGAGGCCCTGAGAGACCTGGCGTGGCTCCCACCCCAGACACTCAGCACCTGTGTATGCAAATTAACTGCCATCTTTGTTGGGTTAATTTGCATATCACTCCTGATTGGATGGTGGCATAGAGAGGTATAGTCAGTTTACATGCTTATCTATTATTAGGTAAGACCATTTGAATATGACCTCTGACTTAGATTTCACAAATAAGGAGGAAAAACTATTATTGCAAAGCAAATAGACACTAATTATAAAGCAAACGTTAAATTTCCTATAATGAAAAAAAAATTTTTGATTGCTAAAAGTATAAAATAAAGCAATCTGATAGTTTTCTACACTGAAAGGATTGCAAGTGAGAGCTGGTGAATTGAGAGATATTGCCACTATTCCAAAGCAGTTTTCTAAAGCCAGAATTATTCCTTCATACACCTGCAAAAGATGCAGAAGCCCATGGGAAAGTCAACATTTATTTCAAAAATAAACTTTAAAGTTTGGCACTAAAGCAGACAAGCTATTTTTTTCTATAAGAAAATGTGGCTCTGTACGTGTTAACTTCTTCTGAGACTCTCAGACTGAATGAACTGCAGAACGAGTATCATTTACATCCATTAAACAGCAGAGAGGATTAGAAATAAAGAGACAGGGATTCTAACTCAGTTTTGCTGCTGACTATATGAATTTTCTTTTCTGTAAAATTCAACCACTTAGACTCTATCATGCAAAACAAAGGACCAAGATGTTAATTCTTCCAAAGGAAGTAACTTAGAATTTATTGTAATTATTATTAAAATCTTCTGAGACTTCTTTTCTTTTTTTGTAGGTTTTTTCTTTTTCTTATTTCTCCTCTTTTTCTTTCCCTTTACATTTTCCTCCCTCTTTTTTTCTCCTTTATCTTGACCTTTGTTTTTTCCTTTCTACCTTCTCTACCACTTCCTTAATTGTTCATAGATGTTATTTGAAATGACAATTATAGATGTATATTTGTATTTCCCTCTAAAAAATCAACTACACTTACTTTTACTTGTTTATGACCCCAAATTAATTTAGTTTCAATGGGCCACTGACTTAAAAGAGAAAAATACTTTGGTCTAAAGTGTCACCTTGGGTTTATAAAAAAATACATAGTTTGTTAGTGAACAATATTTCAGGGTCACAAGGAACCAACCTACTAGTGATTTTCCTTTCAGGGACATTGAACCAAAACTACCTCATTTCTTTTGGCCGCCCTGTATCTTACCCTTGGGTGAGTATGTATCTAGCATGCCTCCCCTTTCTACCCACTCTCTGCATGTTAAATGAGATCCTAAGGTCTCTGATCAATGCTAATCAATCAATAAGCACTTCTTTAGCATTCATAGCATGTATCACTTCTATTTGATCTTTAGAAGACTGGAGCTAAGAGAAATGTGATTTTTTATTTCAAATATATTGCTTGCACATTTACACTGGAAAAGAATATAAATATAATCTTATTAATAAGAATAGATGAATTAAATTTCATTCACTCCTTCAGTAAACATGGAGAATGTTTGGGTGGGTACTGTTAGAGTGGTGAAGATACCAAGAAAATTAGAAAATAATAATTATCTGGAAGAAATGTATCAACTAGAAGGGAAGACAGTCAAGCAGTTCTGTTATAATATAGTGTAGTATTATAATAGAAAATAGGACAAGGAAGAGTGAACTCTGCTGGAGGGAGTCAAGGCTTCATAGAAGGGTAAGCATCCAGCTGAGCCTAGGAAGCTCACCAGGTGAAGAACAGAGGGAATGACAGGTAAAGTATAGTTTGGTCATTTGCTGGCTTTCTTCCTCTGCCTGTCTTTCAAATGCTGGCATTCTCCAGAATTAGCTACAAGATCCTCTACATTCCCTTCTCTTCATGTTATTAGAGGGGTTTCATCCACCCCAGAACGTCTATGGGAGGACTCTCAAACCTGTGTCTTCAGCCTCAAAACTATGTATTCAACTACCTGCCAGTGGTCTACACCTAACAGGACCAAAGCCACTTCATGCTCTTCATGTCCAAACTGAACTTAACCTTTCTTGCTGTTTCTCACCTATCCACTTCACTGGTCCACTCTGATCCACTTCCAGTACTTGAGACTGAATTATATTTCTAAAGTGCAAATTTAGCCGAGACCGGTTTGGCTCAGGGGATAGAGCATCAGCTTGCGGACTGAAAGGTCCTGGGTTTGATTCCAGTTGGGGGCATGTACCTTGCTTGCGGGCACATCTCCACAGTGGGGTGTGCAGGAGGCTGCTGATCGATGTCTCTCTCTCTCATCGATGTTTCTGACTTTCTATCTATCTCCCTTACTCTCTGTAAAAAATCAATAAAATATATTTTTTAAAAATAAAGTGCAAATTTAGTCTTAAAATCTTCCTACTTAAACTTTTAAAGTTTTCTCATTGTTCTTAGAAAAATAATCAGTACCTTGTTTTTACATAATGCTGGGTTATTGGGTCATTGTTTAGCCCTACAGCCTTCTTTCTTGCTCTCCTTTCATTTTATATCCCAGTAAGACTGAGTTTCCTCAAATTTCTCAAACTTGCTATTCATGTGTTCTCTACCTTGAATGCATTCTTCTCTTGACTTTGTCCTAGGTAAGTCATTCTCGTTCTACAGATCTCAGGTCAAAGGTTTCTGCCCCTGAAATGCCATGCCTCACCCCTGCGATGCAGCCTAGAGGCCCAACCTCAACAATTACATGCATTGCTACTTGTCCATTTACTCATTATCCCCTCTCAATCACAAGATCCACAAGAGAATGAAACCATCTGCCTGAAACACCATTCTGTCTCTTGGCATGAGGGTACTCAACATGTGAGAGAAAAGAACTGAAGAAAATAAGATAAAAGTAAGAGAGAAAAAAAAGAGTTTTTGGGTGCATGTCAATCACAAGAAAAAAAAGGCGGCCTTCCAGTAGGAGAGAGAGTACAATTAGGAATCTAGACAGAAAGAGACCCATGGTATAGAAACTGATCAGCTGGCTTAGAAATAATGTTAACAAGCTTATATCTAAGTTAGGGATGGGCTTAGACACTGCCAACTGATGTCTAAATCTAATTCTCCCTTTTCATTCAAATACTTTATTTTTATTGTTGAAAGTATTATAGATGTTCCTTTCCTCCCTCTCCCACACCCCACCCATTGACACTCTCCAACCTGCTCTTACCCCTTAGCCAAGCCTTCCCCGAACTTTTGTCTTAAAAAGTACCTAAGGGCTCTTGACTTTATTGAAAAGACCTTTATTCTCCCTAGCCAGTTTTTCTCATAGGATAGAGCATAGTCCTGCAGAGTGAAGGATCCTGGGCTCAATTCCAGTCAAGGGCATGTACCTCTCTTGCAGGCTCTTCTCCATATGAGTCCCTAGTCAGGGCACATGCGGGAGGCAACCAATCCATGTGTTTCTTTCACATCAGTATTTCTCTCTTTCCTTCTCTCATTCACTCTCTCTAAAAATCAGTGGAAAAATATCCTCAAGTGAGGGTTTTAAAAAAGGAAAATACCTTTATTGGGTTCCTCACCTTACACTGAAATCTTAGATTGCTTGAACTGCTACCTAGAAATAACTAGAAATAATAATGTATATTGAAATATCACACATGCACACACACTTACTTCATAATAAGGAATATATTATTATGGATCCTAATATTTAACCAGTGATTTGATAGGAAAATATAGACTGGCATAGTGTACTTTTAAGTTTAGTTAAGACATTGGTTCAAATAAGTTCATTCTCCCATCTTAACTGATTACATCGAATTCATTTACCTATGCAGGTAGTGTATAACAGAAGTGGGAGCATAAAAAGAATTTCATTATTTATTAAGATATCTACTTATTAGTTAAATAAGGACTTGATATCTTCATTGGATTTGTTTCTGTAACTCTTAGAAGAGTGATTAAATCTTTTATTCAGTGATGCTTTAAATTGCAGGTTACCATTAACCAGAAAAGAGAATCTGCCTAATTCTACCTAATATAGTATCATATTTAGGTAAATGTACTGAATAAGTACTTTTAATTGCAAGAAATATTATATGCAATATTATGTCACAAAGTTATTTCTATTTGGTATCTGTTGAGGATTCTACTGTTTACCTTCCTTTATAATTAACTTTAAAAAATATCTCTAAATAGTGTCTTCAGTATAGAGGACAAGGAGTAGCAGCCCTTAAAGAATGACAAAAATAGCAGGCAGGTACCCTCATCTCTGGTCACAGAACCCTGGGTTTCATTTCTTCAGTATGCAATGAAAATGACATCATTTTATAAGAATCAGGTTTTCCCTGAGAATTATAGATGGCAGCTTCTACTCAAGCTACTGACTTTCACACCTCTATATGTCAAAATGCTTCCACCTCTCTCTCTCTCTCCCCTTATTTTACAAATAAGGGCCTTGAGATCCTTTGAGGTGAAAAGGCTTGCTCATGAGGACACAGCTAATTAATTAGCAGACTTGCAAGCATCATCCATCAACTTTAAAAATGTCCATTCAGTATGTCGTCAAGTATAAGAAAGCACCTTTCCTAAGAGTTAGGAGTTTCATCAATACTGTCCAACTAGCTTCCTTTATAATTAACTTCTGTTTTATCTCTCTTAATAGAGTCCATAAAATAGAGAACAAGCTGCACTAGGTATTTTTAAGCTATTGCAGCTTCTGTGTTTTACTAAACCCACTTAAAACAATGTAAAATGCTTAAAATAAGAAACAACCATTTTCTCACCACATAATAAAACCACAGCTATTTGCTGACACCAGTGGACAGAGCGTCGGCCTGTGGACCAAAAGGTCCCGGGTTCGATTCTGGTCAAGGGCATGTACCTTGGTTGCGGGCACATCCCCTGTAAGGGGCGTGCAAGAGGCGGCTGATCGATGTTTCTCTCTCATCGATGTTTCTAACTCTCTATCCCTCTCCCTTCCTCTCTGTAAAAAATCAATAAAATAAAATAAACAACAGCTATTTGATATCTGGTCCTTCCCCAAACTCCTTTTTAAAAAAATCTACATATAAAATTTAGAAGGCTATAGAATAGCATTTGTTATATGTGTATTTATGTTTATTATGTTCTATTATTTTTCTCTTGACATCTTGTTCACTTCTACAAAATTCTACAAAAAATTCCACAAAATGAATGCATATTCATGATACAAGAGGATAATTAACTTAGTCTTTTCCCTTTTGGGAAAAGTATTTCACTATTACAAGTAATGCAAAAAGAGAACAATTTTGTGCAACTAGAACCACAACAGTCTGCACAGTAAATCAAGCTTATGACAAGTCTCATGCTAAGTGACAAATCTGGTTCTGATTTACATTCTGTAAAACAGAACATGCAAATATTGAGCATTGTTTTGACACAGTATATGTTTTCTTTGCCATGTCAGGTCTGACAATAGAATGAACTTCTCTGTAATATTTAAATGTGTTTCTTTGAGAGTAGACCTTTTTTATGGGACTATAAACTCTATATGGGTGTTTATGTTTATTTAATTTAAAATGGGATTGGCAATTATACTAAACTAGAGGCCCAGTGCACGAAATTTGTGCACATGGGAAGGGGGGTGTCCCTCAGGCCAGCCTGCACCCTCTCCAATCTGGCACCCCTCAAGGGATGTCCCACTGCCCATTTAGGCCCAATCCCAGTCAGGCTTAAACAAGCAGTCTGACATCCCTCTTACAATCCAGAACTGCTGGCTCCCAACCATTTGCCTGACTAATTGCCTCAAACCACTTCTGCCTGCCAGCATGATCACCCTCAGCCACTCCCCCGCCAGCCTGATCAAAGCCTAATTGTTACCCTGCTAGCCCAATTACTCCTAACTGCCCTCCCCTGCAGGCCTGGTCATCTTCAACTGTCCTCTCTTGCTGGCCATCTTGTGGTAGCTATCTTGTGTCCATATGGGGCGGCCATCTTTGACCATATGGGGTGGCCATCTTGTATGTTGGAATGATGGTCAATTTGTATATTACCTCTTTATTATATAGGATGATACTATTGTAAACATATTATTGACCAAGTACTTAATATAAATTATCCAAAACTTGCCAAGGGACTCTATGAGGGAGTTGCTATTATTCTATTATATAAATTAGCTTCAGAGAAGTTGCCAGTTAAATGACTCTAAGCCAATGTTCTTGACATTAGACTGTTTTACTGCATCATGCATCTCATCAAAAGTGAGTGGCAGTGAGAGGATACAACATCAAGTTTTTTTATTTAAATGGCTTCATTGTGTTATAAAGTGTGCAGTTCAATAATTTTTAGTATTTTCACAGATATGTGCAATGCTCACACAGTTTTTAACATTTTAATCAACCTCAAAAAAAAAAAACAGTACCCATTAGCTATTACCTTTTTTCCCACAATCCTAATTAATTACTAGTCTGCTCTATATTTCTATAGATTTCACTATCTGGACTTTCATATCAATGAAATTATATACCAGATAGACTTTTCTTTCTGGCTTCTTTAACTTACCATAATTCCTTCAAGGTTCATCCAAGTTACAGCATATGTCAGTGCTTCTTTCCTTTTCATGGCTGAATAATATTACTTTGTGCACATATACCACATTTTACTTATCCTTTAGTGCATTCATGGACATTTGGATTGTTTCCAGCTGTTGGCTATTATGAATAATGCTGTGATAAACATTTATATACAAGTTTTTATGTGGACATACGTTTTTATTTCTCTTAGCTATATATCTAGGAGTGGAATTGCTAGGTCATATGATAATTTTCTTTAATTATATGAGGAACTTTCAGACTTTCCAAAGTAGCTATACCATTTTACATTTCTACCAGCAGTATATGAGCATTCTGATTTCTCTGCCTCCCCATCAATGCTCATTTTTATTTGATTACTTGCTTCTGACAATCATAATGGGTATGTTTAACTAGTTAAAAAACCTACTTTTTCACTTCATGTTCTAATTACTAAAAATGCCAGAAGTATGGAGGGTGTTGGAATCCCAGTTGTGAACAAAATAAAATAAAATCCTTGCCACCTTGAGACTCACCATGTAGTAAGGAATAAATTATCAATTAAATAATCACAAAAATAAACAAAAGTCTACACCTGTGTTAAATGCCACAAGGGACAGGTAGTTAATTCAGTGATTTACAAAAATGATGGCTGTAGAGAGAGTTGGGAGGTGGGTTCACAGAGAAACTCTGCACTCTATTTGCAGGAATGTTTGTGATGCTGAGATGTTGAATTTAAGCAGTGTCTAAACAGTTTCATTCTATTACAATTCTTGTCAGATCACACTAATGAATAGCTTCCAGATAAAGCTTCTAGGAAGCCCACACTACCCCCTCAAAAAAGGATATCTTTTTTCCTTATAATAAATAAGTTATTTTACTGTTTTTAAAGCTCATATTCTGATAAATAAGCCTCTCTCCTGAGCCATCTTAAACATTCAAATATATTTTAATGGACCTGATTACACAAATCTATTTTCTTTATATTTTTCTTTATTTTTCTGCCTGTTTATTTCAATTTTTTTTCAGGTGTTTGTTATTGCACCACTTATTTTATTGTCTTAGAGGTTTCTTTCACATAATTTGTGGCCCTTTTCTAAACATTTGGGTTTTCTGCTGTTATATTGCCATTAAATAGATTAAAGTTGATTTTTAAAATAAAGCAGTTTCTCAGAGATTTCTAATTGGTACAAGAAGAAATGGCCTTGAACTTTCATACATTTTGAAAAATGTATGAAACTTAACCAGGCCTCTAATTTGGTGCCTATGATTCCGATTGTTTTAATATTGTTCTTTGGAACACTAGGCTTTCAAATGCATGGAGTTTACCTGGATTTCACCTGGTTTAAGTACATCTTGATGCATGGTGTCATGCAATTCATAGAGACTCTGGGGGGTCATCTGAGCTTGAATCTGGACTCTATTGTTTACTATCAATATGCTCTTCAACAAGCTATTTAACCTCTTTGAACCTCAGTTCTTTCATCATGAACAACAATAAAAAACAATAAATAAATAAATAAATACCTTTGTGGGGTTTTTACCAATAAATAGTAGAATTATATCAAGCTCTTTGCTTATTTAGCAAAAAAAAATATTGCAGAAAGGTAACCTATTAAATCATTATTTTGCTCTGTATTTTCACTGCTTTAAATTAATCTGTAGTGGAGGAATGTTTGCTTCCTTCTTCCTGGGAGAATTATAAGTATTTTGTCCCTAAATTTATTAGTTGACTAGTGTCTGAAACTTGGCTTCTTAAGAAACCAAACACTAGCTAGTTAACCATTAAGTTTTATTGAGGGAGAATGTGTCTGATAAAGTGTTGGGGTTTTATTTGTTTGTTTGTTTATTTATTTATTTTGGAAGAAGGAAAGGTGAAAAGATAAAGACAAAGATCACTGGGTGGATCCCTGGAGTCTAAAGGCAGGTCAAAGGAATGAGAGGGTAAACTGGAGAAGGAAGGGTTTCCCACTATCAGTGAGAAGCCACTAAGAGCTGGGAGCTACTTAGGGAATATTGTGCCCCAGGCCTATGCTTAGTGATGGAACCTGCTGACTTGCTGGGTACAGACCTTCGCAATGGCATGGAGCAGCAGTGCCATTCCCAGGTCACAAAGACTAAAAGCAACCTCAGCCATGGTGGCAGCCACAGCCCAAAAGATCTGAGTCTCCCCTAATAAGGGGTTGGAGAAATGGCAGCTTTTTTAAAGATCTGAGAATTCTTGAAAAATTCTAAGGAAGAGACTAGATTACCAATAAAACAATAACTGATGTTGGAGTTTTTGGCAATTTTTCTTTCTCTGGTATAAGCATTCTTTGAGTGAAGCATTTTAAGATTTCTGTAGTGAAAACACATAAGAAACAAAAATGTGACATTATTTAGATTCTCAGTGATGTGAAGCAATTCATAGCTATTGCACATATCAAAAACAAGGAACAAGCATTAATCATTTGATCACTGGAAATGCAACAACATTGAAATAATGAATGCCTATATGATATTATTATTTCACTTTGTAAATCCTTTTTTCAAATAAAACTCTGTGCTTTAGAAACAGGTATAAGCTATAGGAAGCTCGATTCTCCTGCATTTTCTCCTCCCCTTCCTGTTCCTTTATTTCTCTCTCCTTTGGTCTTTCCTTTGCTCTTTCCTCTTTCTCTTCCCTTCCCTTTTCTCAAGTTCTCACTGCTTTTCAGTCTAGCTTTTTGCCCTAATCTTATTTTATCTTCCACAACTTTCCACCTCCCTTTTCCCACCCTACTCCTCTTTTCCTTCCCACTCATCCAGTTCCCTCCCGCCTTCTCCTTGCCTGCTCTTGCCATTAACTCTACTCCATTTCCCCACCTTACATTGACATTTTCAAAACATAATTTTGTTTAAATAGAATCAATGATTTAGATCTATATTCCCTCTATTCGTCCATGATGGAAATTTCAGCACTCCGACCATCATAAGTGGGAAGTTTCTAATATAAACACTTGAATGTCTTATGTTCTTGACAATGATGCTGAAATCACTATATGTCTGTGAAGAAAAGTTTATATTTAAATAAAAATTGTTTAAAATGTCTATGAAGTATTTACATCATAACTTATCTTTCAGGTAAAAAAACAACATACATGGTTTCTGGTAACAGAAAGGGTTCTTTGTGTCTGGATTTAAAAAATTGAAAAAAAAACAACAAAGGACTTATATGCATGCATATAAGCCTAACCAATGGACAGACAACAGAGGGGTGAGAGCATAAGTAGGGGGAGGATGGAGAGGTAATGGGGGGATAAGGACACGTATGTATGTAATACCTTAATCAATAAAGAAATTTAAAAAATAAAAAAATAAAAGAATGGCATATTCAACTAAAGTGTGTGGTGAGGGGGAAAACAACACTTCACTGTCATAAGATTCTGTATTAAAATGGGTTAAGTAGAAAAAAGTATGTTAAAATTCCATCTACCTAACTAATTCTGACTTACAGTTTCAGAGCTGCAGCTTTGAGGCCTGACCTTGTTTACCCTTGAAACCTGTTCAGAGGCAGAAAGAACACCGTGTGGTCTGAGCAGGAACAGCGGGCTACCTAACTCTTACAATGTGTTGATTTAAGTGGGTGCACAAAGTGTTTCCTTTTGCTCTTTTAAGGACAGGCATTATTTTCCTGAGAGGTGGATCAACCAAAACAGCACAGTCAGTGAGTGTATGTGTGGCGTACTTTTTACCTGGAGATCTTTTAAACAAATGCCTAATAGGAACATAAGGAACATTTTCTAATAAAGTGAATCCCTATGAACAGAAAGTTCCCATTGAAGAGGGATAATGCAAATAAAAGAGAGAAATAGGAAAGGGACGGCTTATGCATTTCTATTAATTATTGTTCATTTTTAAGACAAAGAATATTATTATAACTTCATGACTAGGTAAGAGGATGCAATTTTCAATATTGTAAAACGAGAAGAAAAGGACTTTGTGAAATTCAAAATATTGCTCATCCTTGCTATGCCTGATGCTTCACAATTAGAAAGTAATCCCTTGGCTCAAGTTTTATTATCTGTTAACTGAAAGTAATATATTAAGGTAGATAAATCTGCAAGGAAAACCTGAGGACAATTTTGCTAAGAATTGAATCCGTATTAGTACTATCCAATAACAACATAACGTGAGTCGCTTTAATTTTTCTAGGAGTCCTAGGGAGAGTCTAGAGTGACTGGGATGGTAGGCAGAGGAACATTTAGGGAATCCCAGGGCAGCATACGAAGTAAGGAAGAATTTAAACATTTTAACAATGGAGATGACCATAATAACATTGTGTACTCTTGGCATATTAGCCTCAAGAATATGTGAATTGATTTACTATACCCTGTTTCCCCGAAAATAAGACAGTGTTTATATTAATTTTTGCTCCCAAAGATGCGCTAGGTCTTATTTTCAGGGGATGTCTTATTTTTCCATGAAGAAGAATACGGTACACATTCATTGTTGAACAAAAAAAAAAAAAAAAAAGAAAGAAAATTTATTACCTGTATGGGGTACAGTACTGGTAGTAGTTGTCATCACAAATCAGCTTACTGATTGGCCGCAGCACAGCCAGAGCTGTTCAGGCAGTACAAGGTCTCTTTAAATCAGGAGTCAGATGGCTTACGGTAGCTTCAGGGGCCTTATATTTGGAGAGGCCTTATTATCAGGGAGGGAGGTCTTATTTTCAGGGGGATGCCTTATATTATAGTGAGAGGCAAAACTGGAAGTAGGTCTTATTTTGGGGAGATGTCTTACTTTCGGGGAAACAGGGTAAAAGTAAACACAATAGGAGGGAAAAGGTTCAAGTTCTATCCAAATTGGACTTCCCTTTGAAACTCTAAGATAAAGGAAGGTAAAAATGTAAATTATAATCCGGCAGTCCAAATGTCTACTGCTTCCTCATTCTCAGCACTGCAGGTTGAATTTCCAATCCTTTTCTCTTGGGGAAAATGCTGCCTCTTCTTATAGAAAGAAATCTCTTCTTATGGATTATTGTTCCCATCATCCACAACCATGTCCAAGTGTGAATCAAGCAGGTTTGAGGGAATCTAGAGAAGGCTCTAGCCTGATTGACAATGACATCCATTATCTTTAAGCAGCTAGAGCGAGAGGGGCCTCATTATTGGAAAACTGGGTTGTTGGGATCCTTTAGTCTGAACTTCTTTTTAATATACTTGCCAGTGTGAGTAATGGGACTCTCATTGTTTTTAATTCTTATCAAATAATCCTTAAAATAAATTCATCTACTTAAAACTTTCATTAACCATTTTCAACTACATAATTTCTGGGGATTGGATCCTATCCTGCCAAAATTCATATTGAAACTTAACTCTCATTGTAACTATATTTGGAGTAAGGACATTATCAAGGTTACATGAAGTTATAAAGATGGCCCTGTAATCTGGTAGGATTAATATCCTTATACTAGAAGCCTTATGCATGAGAATGGGCTTTTCTTTCCCTGGCTGCTGGCAGCACCTTTCCACTCCAGCCCAGCCCCTTTCCACTCAGGCCTTGGAGCCAACGCTCCAGCCCTGCCTTCCCACATTGTCCAGAGACCCTGAGAGATAGGGGTGATCACTTGGAGCCTGTGTATGCAAATTAATCTCTATCTTTGTTGAGTTAATTTGCATATCACTCCTGATTGGTTTCTGGCATAGCGAAGGTATGGTCAATTTACATGTTTGTCTATTATTGGGTAAGATGAGCTGATACCCCAGAGCTTTCTCACTCTCTGCCTTGTGAGGACACAGGTGGACATCAGCAAGCCAGGAAGAGAGCTCTTATAAGGAATCCAAATCTGCCTAGCACCTTGATCTTGGACTTCCCAGTGTCCAGAACTGAAAATTTAAATTTCTGTTATTTAATCCCACTGGCCTATTGTATTTTGTATGGCATCACAAACTAAGGCTAATTCCATATTGAAAGAGAAAATATTTTCTCAGTTAACATAAGATTTTTATATCCTTTAGGTCAAATCGTCCCTTTTATTCTGGAAAAGTACTGTTTTGTTTTTTGTTTGGGATTTGTTTTTAACTGCTCTGACTTAGTAGCCTATTTGCATTATTTAAAAAAGAACACAAACATTGATATTAACTAAGCTTTTGAAAGAGCTCTAGAAAGGAATCTTCAGATGAGCAGAGTAAGGGTTGAGGTGTTGCTGCTCATTCCTACACCAGGCTAATAGGATCACCTTACAAGTCTTACAAATCTATACCTGCTTACACAGAACTCTCCCTTAAGTTTTCACAAACCCAGAGACAGATAATTCTTTTATTCCAAAGATGATAAAATTGAGGCTCAGAACAATTAAGAAATTTGCCAGTGAACAACCAAATACAAACTTTTGACACAAAAACAAAACCAAGTCCTCTTTCTATAGGTCTAACACTTTTTCCACTATTTTATTTTTTTCCTCTTAATATCATTTATTTTTACTTCTGATCTTGTCCCATTTAGACGAAGAAAAGTCCAAGAGTTAAACATTGTATCTGTCTACTTGTTTTACACAGAATCTTATTCTGATGGATACTTAAATTAACTTAAGTCAAGAGATATTTATTGGGTGTCTGCTGTGTACAAAGTACTATATTAGGTGTGCTCTCCAGGCTTTTAGGAACCCAGTTACAATTTAGTAATATTACATTGTTTTAAAAATATGTTTTTACAGACATATCTTGATTTTAGAATGAATAAGTTTCAGAAATCACAGTACACCTCTATATTGTCTTTCTAGCATACTCCTTTTATGTTGTCTTTTCATTAACCCCACCCAAATATTTTGGTAACAAAAGAAACTGATTCATTCTTATCTTCTGTGAAGTCCTTCAAATTTTCTGATCCCTCTGCTGAATTTCTTCCTTACTTCTGTCTCCTTCTGATATTTCTTCTGGCTATCTCTTCTTCATTTTTCAAGTCTCAATAATTCATTCCCTTAAAGAAACCTATGCCAGAACCCCAGATTAGGTTTATGATTTCCTATAATAAACTTTCATTGCACTTCATATTTCCACTTTCACAATACTTATTATGCTATTCATTACATGTTAACATTTGCCTTTTTGTTTTCTGGTGTGTTTGTAGTATTGGCCAGTACTTGGCACATGGAAGACATATAATAAATATTTTTATTTACTGACTGAATATATTGCCATAGAAACCAAAAAGAAAAAAAGAAGGAAAACATCTCAGAAAACAGGAAATATTCATTAATATGTTTATTCACTATGAAATCATACTCAGTAAATTCTTATAGCCTATCTTTAATATTCCCCTACACTATGCTGTACACATATAGAAGAATAAAGCTACTGCCCCTCTGGAAATGATGTTTCTCTGATGAAGGGCAAATCACTTAAACAAATTCTTCTAAGCAAATGTAATGCGATAATCCTACCTAATAAAAGAGCATGCAAATTGACCATCACTCCAAGACACAAGATGGCTGCCCCCCTGTGGTCAAAGATGGCTGTCCCTATGTGGACACAAGATGGCTACCACAAGATGCCTGGCAGGGGAGAAGAGTTGTGGACAATAATACCAGCAGGGGAAGGCAGTTAGGGGCAACCAGGCAAGCAGGGGAGGGAAGTTAGGGGTGACCAGGCCTATAGGGAAGGGCATTTGTAGGGAACCTACACTTGCAAGGCAGGGCAGTTGGGGGGACCAGACCTGAAAGATAGGGCAGTTGGGGGGACCAGGCCTGCAGGGAAGGGAATTTAGGGGTGACCAGTCCTGCAGGGGAGGGTAGTTGGGGAATTATCAGGTCTGCAGGAAAGAGCAGTTAGGGGTTACCAGGCCAACAGGGAAGGGAAGTTGTGGGTGACCAACCTGTAAGGGAGGGAAATTAGGGGAAATTGGGCCAGCAGTGGAGCAGTTGGGCATCAATCAGGCTATCAGGAGAGTGGTTAGAGGCTATCGGCAGGCAGGCAAGTGAGCCCTTGGGAGTCAGCAGTCCTGGATTGTGAGACGTATGTCCAACTACCAGTGGGATCAGGCCTAAACGGGGAGTCAGACATCCCCCAAGGGGTCCCAGATTGGAGAGGATGCAAGCTGGGCTTAGGGACACACACACCCATACACGAATTCCATGCACCAGGCCTCTAGTTTCTAGATAAACAGATTGAAATAAGTAGTTAGTGTTATCAAATATTATAAAGAAATCAAATAGAATCTGGCATATAAGATGTGATATTTATATGTTTAACACTGAATTTGTAAATTAAAGGTTTATAATATCCTTCAATTTATTTTATGTTTAAACTCTGCCTTCTTTAGAAAGGTCCACACTTAATTGTTATGTTGTGATAAGTCATAGCCACACAGGTTTTTTTGGTTGTTTGTTTAATAAACCAAAGTACCATGTATTGCAGTCCAAAATACATATTTTATATAATTTTAACCCATTAAAATATTTTATTTAATCCATCAACAAAACTCATGATATCCTGTTTGCTTAATAATGTACTGTATACTGAAAACAAATCTAATTTTTGGATTTAAAAAACCTAACTGTGTAAAAATATTCTGCCACAAAGAAGATAATAAATATTGCATTACTCTCTACTATTTATATGTGTATTCCACCCATGCTAGTGAATAATGAAGCAGCTGTTAAAAGTACAGGAAAAAATAAACTAGTGATCCTGAATCCCAATTTAATTATGCCTGGGCAGGATTTATTATGAGTGTAAGTTGAGAAGTTTAAAGAAGTGAAGCTCAGTAGAGATTATCTATGCAATGAGCATATGTATTTATAAATCCACTGGGCTCTTTTAACTCAACAAATAACTTTATTTTACTGTTGCCCAAATAACTTTCTCTTTAGAGAAAAAAAAAACATTTCCTTGAACAATAGAAACACTTTTTGTTAAGTGTAGGAACTGGTTTTATTGTTGGTCAAAAGAGGCTCTATAAATCAAGTGATTCTTGCAATATATGGGAAATCTCTGAGTAGCAATCTGGTGGTTTGAGGAGCTTGCCTGCTGAAAGGGTTGTGCCGTGGCTGCTCTTCATTCTTGAAAGCACAGGTTCTAGACTGTCAGTACTCTACTAACTTGTGAAATCATCATTATTCATTTTGGGGACAATGCTACTGGACCTTATCTCCTGGTAAAATAAAGTGACAAAATCGTATTCTGGAAGTACTGTCACTCACTCAGTCAAGAAACAGGCTTTTCTGGGTATGCCTGGTCAGGTCCCTGGAAAAGAAAGGAAGTGTCATTGCCTTTCTTCCACTTACAAACAGCCTTGCAAATAACAGAATGGTTTACTAACATTATGTTATTGTCAATGTATTTCATTGAGCGAGATTCTTGGAGTGCCTCTTGTTTTGTTGGTACATATTCCATACCCTTTTTCTGAAGAAAACTAATATGATTCAACCTGCTATTTGAGATTCCTGTGAGTATGAGAGTTCCAAATAAGTTTAGACATAATTAATTAAATATAAGGTGTCCTCCAAAAATGTATACTCACACTTAGAAGAATTATAAAGGAAGTGTTTATTAAAATATATTTCAGCCGGACCGGTGTAGCTCAGTTATTGAGTGTTGATCCATGCACCAAGAGGTTATCTGTTCAATTCCTGGTCAGGGAGCATGCCCAGATTGTGGGCTTGATCCCCAAGAGGCATGAAGGAGACAGCCAGTAGATGTGTTTTACTCTCATCAATGTTTCTATCTCTCCCTCTCCCTTCCTTTCTCTAAAATCAATAAAAACGGCCAAAACTGGTCCCAGGTTCAATTTCAGTCAAAGGCATGTACCTTGGTTGTGGGCACATCCCCAGTGGGGGGTGTACAGGAGGCAGCTGATCAATGTTTCTAACTCTTTATCCCTCTCCCTTTCTCTCTGTA
>PVJN01033125.1:0-23694 GCA_004026805.1 Lasiurus borealis | reverse complement strand
ACTTACAAGTCCAGGAAGCACACAGAACCCCACATAAAAGGAATCCAAAGAGGACCACACCAAGACACATCATAATTAAAATACCAAGAGCAAAAGACAAAGAGAGAATATTAAAAGCAGCAAGAGAAAAACAGTTTATTACCTACAAGGGAGCACCCATACGACTCTCAGCTGATTTCTCAACAGAAACAATGCAGGCCAGACGGGAGTGGCAGGAAATATTCAATGTGATAAATAGCAAGAACCTACAACCAAGAATAATCTATCCAGCAAAGCTATCATTCAGAATTGAAGGGCAGATAAAGAGCTTCACAGATAAGAAAAAGCTAAAGGAGCTCATCAACTCCAAACCATTATTATATGAAATGCTGAAAGGTACTCTTTTAGAAGAGAAAGAAGAAAAAGGTAAAAGCCAAAATATTATGAACAACAAATACATATCTATCAACAAGTGAATCTAAAAATTAAGTGAATTAAAAATTTGATCAACAGAATAAACTGGTGAATATACTAGAATCAGGAGCACATAAAGGGAGTGGACTGATAATTCTCAGGGGGTAAGAGGTGAAGGGTGTACAGGGAGAGACTGGACAAAAATCATACACCTATGGATGAGGTCAATGGGAGGGAACTAAGGGCAGAGGGAGGGGTGGGAGCTGGGTGGAGGGGTGCTATGGAGGGGAAAAAAGAAAAACAAATGTAATAATCTGAATAATAAAGATTTAATTTAAAAATAAAAAATTAAAAAATAAAATGGGATGACAATATGTCAAAAAAGAATTAAAATGACAATAAATAAGTACCTATTAATAATAACTTTAAATATAAATGGATTAATGCTACATTCAAAAGATATAGGGTAGCTGAAGGAATATGAAAACATGCCCCAATTATATTCTGTCTTCAGAACAAAAAAGTCACACAGGATGTGAGTGAAAAATGGGGGGGAAAATGTCTATGCAAATGAAAATGAAAAAAAAATTGGAGTAGCAATGCATATCTGACAAAATCAACTCCAAAATGAAGGCTATCACAAGTGACAATAAAGGTCACTACATAAAATACTAAAGGGATTGATCCAACAAGAGGATATAACCCTAGAAAATATATATGCACCCAAAATAGGAGCACCTAAATATATAAAAGAACTTCTAGAGAAGTTTACCAGAGATATTGACAACAATACAGTCATAGTAGGAGGCTTTAATACCCCACTGACTTCATTGGATAGACATTCTAGACAAAAAAAATAACAAGGAAACAGTGATCAGATGGATTTAATTGATATTTGCAGAACATTTTACTCCAAAGTTACAGAATATACATTCTTCTCAAGGACACACAAGTCATTCTCAAAGATAGACCACATGTTAGGATACAAAACAAGTCTCTACAAAGTCAAGAAGATTGAAATCATATCAAGAATCTTCTGCCCCAATTTGGCTCAGTGGATAGAATGTAGGCCTGTGGACTGAAGTGTCCCTAGATTTGATTCTAGTCAAGAACATGTACCTTGGTTGTGGGCACATACCCAGTAGGGAGTGTGCAGGAGGCAGCTGATCGATGCTTGTCTCTCATCGATGTTTCTAACTCTCTGTGCCTCTCCCTTCCTTTCTGTAAAAAATCAATAAAATATATTTAAAAAAAGAGTCTTCTCAGATAACAATGGAATGAAATTAGAAATCAAATACATACAGTAAAAGCACCCAAAAGCATTCAAACACATGGAGGCTAAATATCATGTTATTAAACAATGAATGAATGGGTCACAAATCATATCAAGAAAGAAATTTAAAAATTCATGAAAATGAACAGAAAACAGCTCAAAATCCTATGGGATACAGCGAAAGTCCTGAGAGGGAAGTTCATAGCACTACAGGCCTATCTAAAAAAAAAAACAAGAAAAATGAATAATAAATGATTTAATTCTGCAACTAAAGAACTAGAAAGAGAATAACAAGAAAAGCCCAGATTAAGTAAAAAGAAGAAAATAATAAAGATTAGACCAGAAATAAATGACATAGAGATAAAAATAATAATAGGAAAAAATCAATGAAACCAAAAGCTGGTTCTTTGGTAACCACCCCCAAGAGAGCACATAATCATATTAAATATCCTGTAATATACAACCCTCACCTTGCTTTCTCCCATCTTCCTGCAACCTTCCTTATATTCTCCCCTTAAGTTCAAATACATAAAAGAAACTTCAAAACTGTTTTCCGCCAGACCATATGAGATCTTGTTTTCTGGCAATTGTCATCAGTTTTGGCTCAAAAAAACTCTTATAAAAATTCTCTACAGCTTTGGATGTTTCCTTTATCAACAATAGACATCTTAAGACCTTTTAATTGTGTCTTTTTTCTCCAAGGGGATGGTACTTTTTAAGAAGAGTAAATCACACCATGAGATATAGGAGCATGTCTGCCAGGAAGTGTAGATGTCATTTACATGTCGAAGCTTTCTGGGATTGAAGAACTCAGAAGCTGTCTGGTTTCAGGACAAAAGTCAATAGGTGTTTATTTAAAAAAGAAAAGTAAAGGGGAGGGGAGGGAGGGAAGGAAAAGGAAGGGAAGGACTGAAAGGAAAAGTAGGACAGGAAAGAAAAAAAAAGGGAAGGGAAGGGAAGGGGAGGGCAGGGGAGGGGAGGGGAGGGAAAAATTCGGGCTGGGGTTCTGGGTTGAGGGCCCGCTGTCTCTGGGGGGAAGGACTGGATTCTGGGCTGATGTCCCCTGATTTCACCTCTCTCTCCCTCTCCCTTCCTGTCTCTCTAAAATCAATAAAAACATATTCTCAGGTAAAAATTTTAAAAAGTGGGGTGCTTTTTTCTATATAGCATCTGACATTAATGCATTATGTCATATATCTAACTGCAATGATACAGCAAACTTTCAAACTATAGGTAAAAACTTTCAGAGGAAGAAAATTGTAAATAACATGATGTTAAAATAAGACTCTTGCTGGCTTAGTTTCAGCTGAGCTTCCCAAAGCTGAGGGCAATACAAAATTGCCACATCACCCAGATGACTGAAGGAGGACTAGGGTCCTCTTGTGCAGGACATGCTAAGAGAATCAGAAACCAGTTTGCCAGCATTAGCTGATCACCCACACTTATTGTTTTAAGACTGAATTTGAATAATCTATATAAGAAGAAGGGTTTTATTTTATTTTATTTTTTGAGGGGAGTGATTTTCAGTGTGCTACATATTCCAATCCAACAAACAGGAAAAGAATGGGCTCAAGTCAAGGAAAGGAAGTTTGAAGAGAACCACTTGCAGAGCTTGGGCTGGTCTTTGGGGTCACAGAGACTAGTGTAACCATCCTAGGGGACATCTGGAAGAGGGAGAACATGGCTGTAGCTCCTGTCTTGCAGTGGAGTGAAGACAGGGTGCATTGAGGGGCAGCCGCATTTCTACTGCATTATTCTGGGAACTGGATTTGAAGGCAGCTGCCTAGAGGGACAATATGACCCAGACAAAGGGTATAGACACCATAGACCTGGGGTTCATGAGCAATCGGCAGAGGCATATTATCTACCTCAAGGAGTAGGGGAGCAGATCTTTGAGGAGTCTGCAAAAGCTCACGGTGAGAGAAAGCACCTGACACCCAGAGGGACCAGCAGCAGGACCACAGCAGTCTAGCTGTGTGAGGGTGTGTCCTCATCCTTAATCTCTTCTTAACACCCAACACGGCAGAGGTTATAAACAGCAGGTCATAACTGGGGAAGCAGAGGGAACAAGAAAAGAGATAAGGAACAAATTATGCCCTCCATCCTGTCTCCTAGCAGGGGCCACATCCAAACAAGAGAAGGGAAGTCTTAATTGAATAAAATCTAAAGTCCTGATTTTATACTGCACTAGATGAGAATTGTATAGTTATTACACTAACTTTATTTTTCAATGACAAAACAAGGGGCTTTTGATTTATTTTCTAAGGATGACTGGGAACTCCGTGGAGCATGTCCATGATTTCTTCCTCGGGCAAGGAAAAAATGAGACCAGGGAGAGATGTGAACAGGCAGAGGAAGAAAGAATAAAGTTATTTTATGTTTATACTCCACCAAGTCCAGTTCACTCAACAAAACAACGAAAAGTGTTTCTGGAAAAAGGAAGGGAGGGCCCTGTTGCCAGGAACCTGCGTCTCATTACAAAGGATATATGGACCACTAAAGATAAGAGTTTCCTAGGGAAGCCTTTTTGGTTGAGCATCGTCCCATGCGCCTAGAGGTCAATGGTTGAATTCCTGGTCAGGGCACATGCCCGGGGTGCAAGCTCGATCCCCAGTAGGGAGTGTGCAGAAGGCAGCCTGATGTTTCTCCCTTTCTTTCTCTCTCAAATCAATAAAAAGATTATTTTTTTTAAAGAAGAACTTTACTTTCCCAAATATTATGTTTATGAAACACGTATTGCTAGAAATTTAAGTTTTATGTGATAATCTAAGATTTAATGTTAAAATACTGATTAAATATTTTCATGTCCTGGACCTTAATCTTACTCCAAGGGTAGTCAGTATGGTATGGCTCTGATTAGCATCTAATCTTCACTTTTGCCCACTCCAACCCTGTTATCTAAGATCTAGCCACTTTAGTCCGTTTCAATTCTTTGCAAGCACTTCCTTTTCCTCTTTCTTGTCCTTCTTTCTCTCTCAATTATGGCTCATTCCTTAAGGCAGTGATCGGCAAACTGCAGCTTGCAAGCCACATGCGGCTCTTTGGCCGCTTGAGTGTGGCTTCTCCACAAAATACCTCATGCGGGCGCACTCGTACAGTGCGAATGAAACTTCGTGGCAGATGCGCAGAAGTTGATTTTTGGCTCTCAAAAGAAATTTTAATCGTTGTACTGTTGATATTTGGTTTGGTTCTGTTGACTACTGAGTTTGCTGACTATTGCCTTAGGGCACTGGAGCATTTCCCTGTTTAGGATACCTCCTACCTATTCTTCACGTCTTACCTTGCCCCACCCTAACCAAATTAGGTGCCCTGCCTCTGTGGTGGCAATTACTCTGAGATTACACTTGTCTCATGTCTCATCTCTCTGAATTAGAATTGCCTGCTTTCTTTCTTACTATTTTAATCCTCACCGGAGGATATGTTCATTGATTTTGAAGAGAGGGGGAGAGAAAAAGAGGGAGAGACAGACATAGATGTGAGAGAGAAACATAGATTGGTTGCTTTTCCTATTCAGCCCAACCAAAAATTGAACCCACAACCTTTTAATGTATGGCACAATGCTCCAACCAACTCAGCCACACTGGGCCAGGACACCTGCTTTCCTTTATATAGCTTTTTCTAAAGTATAAGCTCCTTGAAGGCAGGAATTTTGTCTTATTCATTGCTGCATTGTGTCTGGTACATGGTAGATATATAGTAAATAAATAAATGTGTACCATTTTATTGGATAGGCAACTTTATTCTTTTTCTTTTTAATTCCACTCCATTTAAAGTTGACTGTTGAACCATCCCCAAGTGAAATTTCCAGTAAATAATATACTTTTTTCTGTCATTTGTTTGAATAATAAGAAGTCCACAGGTAGTGGTCTAAAAGCCAATCCAGTTGAAGAACCATGCAACTCCTATCTAATACAATATAATATCAAAACTCTAAAATTATCTAATGTTAAAATTTCTCCCATTTTTTCACTGAGGTCTCCTTGGTCTGGAGTGGAAATATAAAGGTATGGTTGGCTCACTTGCTTTCTCCCTTACTAAAGAGATCATGTTACTGAATGTGTTTCCATTCCATCTCCTCTCCCACCCTCCTCTTGTCTCCCTCTCCCAGACCTAGGAGGAAATTAGTGGAAGAAGCCATAGTTTTATTTGGCTGCTTAAGTTGCGCCTGGCATTGGCATCTAAGGTTGTTCTGTAAGCACTGTTTTGGGTTCCTGTGAGATTTCCCTACTAACATACATTAGTTATCTATTGCTGCATAACAAATTACTCCAAAACTTAGTAGCTTAAAACTATAAACATTTATTATCTCACACAGTTGCTGCTTAACTGATTGGTTCTGACTTAGGATCTCTTAATGAGGTTGCAGTCAATTGTTAGTCGAGACTGTAGTCATCTGAAGGCTAGAGGATCAACTTCTAAGATGGTTCCCTCACATGTCTGGTAACTCAGTTCTAGTTTTTGCCACAGCTTAGTTCCTCACTACTTGGACCTTTCTATATGGTTGTTTCCGCCAGTGAGTAATCCAAGAGAAAGAATAAGGAGAAAGCCATAGTGCCTTTTAAAACCTGGTCTTAGAAGTCACACACTATCACTTAAATTGGTCATTGTCTTTGTTAGATCAAGCTGTCATAATCAAATACCATAGACTAACTGGCTTAAACAACACAAATTTATTTCTCACAGTTTTAGGTGCTATAAAGTATAAGATCAGAGAACCAGCATAGTCATTTTATAGTGAAAGCTCTCTTCCTGGGTTATAAATGGCTACCTTCTCCCTCATGGCAGAGAAAATGTCCTCTCACAGCAGAGAGAGAGCAAGCTCTCTGGTATATTTTCTTATATGAGCATGAATCCCATTATGAGGGTCCCATCTACATGATTTCATCTGAACCTAATTAACTCCCTCCCACAGGCTCCATCTCCAAATACCATCACATTATGAGTTAGAATTTCAGCATATGAATTTGAGGTAGATGCAATCATTCCATAGTAGTCACAAAAAACAACCCAGTATGATATGGGAGAGGACTGCATGCGAGTATAAACACCAGGAGGTAGAGATCATTGGGGGCTATCTTGGAGGCTGGCTACCATACAGGCAAATCCTCTCCTTCTGCTGGCCCGTATGGTTCCCAGCTCAGTCCCTGGGTTTCCCAATCTCTACTGGAGGCTCTCTGATCTTCCAATTGATCTTTGGGAGATTCATTTCTGCAAGCTGGCTCTTTTCTACATATAGGTCTCCATATAACCCCTGGGAATGTGCATCTTTGTTCTGTAGTGTTTAGAAGTGCAACTCACTCCCAGTGCAATGTCTTCCTCCTGGTTCTGTCAACATCAGCCAGACTCTTGCCTTTAGCTTTCTCAGCTGTATTTTATAAATCAACTAGAGGCCTGATGCATGAACATTTGTGCAAGAATGGGCTTTCCTTCCCCTGGCTGCTAGCATCACCTTTGCTTCGACCCAGAGTTGCTTTTCCACCTTCCACACTGCGCAGAAGCCTGGGGTGGTGTGGAACACCTGTGTTGTAGCCATGGTGACAATGCAAGCATCCCATCCCTAGCCACTCGGTGCCTGTGTATGCAAATTAATCTACCATGTTTGTTGGGTTAATTTGCATACTCACTCCTGATTGGCTGGTAGGCATTACAAAGGTACAGTCAACTTGCATCTTTCTCTTTTATTAGTGTAGATCTCTCTGATCTCTAACTCCAAAGAAAGTTGTAAAGTTCTTTGAGTATTCCTCGTGAACTTCCATTCTCCCTTAGTTTAAGGTAAATCTTTCAGTGAGAACTGGATATTGGAAATTTGCTGTACACTGAAAATTTCTCCAAAATATTGCACTTTCCTCCAGCTCTTCTACCATGACTTTTGTATAACCCTGGGTATGACTAATATAGTTTTTAAATCTCCCCACATACCCTGCAGAGGTGCTTCAAGTAGATGCTTTTAGTGTCCTGTCAGCCCTCATGGTTGCCACCATGATTTCCTTCTGTTAGTATCTTTGACTCTGCCTGGAGGAACATGGTCAGCCTTGGGAACAGGGACAGTCAGAAAGCCTGCAAGCTAACACTCTCTGGATTTGCCATCACGGGATGGCAAGTTGGAGTTAGAGATTATATCTATTACCCAGTTTCCATAAATGGGACAACTCTGAGGCATAATCTACACTGTGTCTCAGAAGTCCTCCCTGGGATTCATCTGTAACTGAAGACAATGGTAACCTGCCCATTAATGCATCCTAAATTGGCTTTCTACTTTTTTCAGATCCATTTTCCCTTACCTAAAATCACTTCTCAAATAAACTATAGTCTTAGGGTATGCAACAGGAAGAACCCATCTAGATGAGTGTGTGATCTGTGAAGAAACTTATTTCTGGCTTAACTCTGAGGTTGCTATCTTGAAATTACTAATAATTTTCATTTTTGACTGGACCCTGCAAATTATGTGGTCAGTTCTGAATCCAACTTAAGACAGTGGTCTGACATCTCCATTTAGAATTGGGGGACTTGATATCTATTGTATTATTTCTAGCCTTTGGGATTATAGTTCATTATTCTATTACAAATACATGACTAAGAATTCAGAGAATAACTGGGTTTTATTCTTTTGTAAGCAACTACATTAGATTTTGTTCTATGTGATTTTCATTGGTTATTACATGGATTGTGATTATTTTTTAAAGTTCAAAAGGAAGTTTATTATATTTGTAACTAGAGGCCTGGTGCATGAAATTCAGGCATCAGGGGGTGGGATGTTCCTTAGCCTAGCCTGCACCCTCTCCAATCAGGGATCCCTCTCACAATCCAGAACTGCTGGCTCCCAATCACTCGCCTGCCTCTGCCTGGTTGCCCCTAACCACTTCTGCCTCCCAGCCTGAACACCCCCTAACCACATCCCTGCCAGCCTGATCAACACCTAACTGCTCCCCAGCCAGGCCAATTGCCCCTAACTGCCCTCCCCTCAGGTGTGGTCTCCCCTAACTGCCCTCCCTGCAGGCCTGGTCCCCCCCAACTTCCTTCCTGTGCTGGCCTGGTCTCCCCCAATTGCCCTCCTCTGCTGGCCCTGTCACCCCTAACTGCTCTTCCTCCTGGCCTGATTGCCCCCAACTGCCCTCCCCTGCAAGCTTGGGTCCCTCCCTACTGTCCTCCACAGCAGGCATGGTCCCCCCACCAACTTTCCTGCACTGCAGGCCTGATTCTCCCCTACTGCTCTCTCCTCCAGGCCTGATCCTCCAAACTGCCCTACCCTGCTGGCCTGGTCCCAACCGCCCAACTGCCTTCCCTCCTGGCTTGGTCACCCCTAACTGCCCACAACTGCCCTTCCCTTCAGGCCATCTTGTGGCAGCCATCTTGTGTCCACATGGGAGCAACCATCTTGTGTCTTGGAGTGACGGTCAATTTTCATATTACTCTTTTATTAGATAGGATGTGCTATCATTAGTACTTCATCAGGCCTGTGTTTATTATTACAATTCCACAGACCTTTTTTTTTTTTAATTCCACACTTTTATTTCCATGACTTCTTATCACTCAGACTTTTCAATTAATACTAAATCTGGGAATAGTCAGTTGGCTGATATTTCTGTTTCTCATAATATTGGTGATAATAGAGGCCTAAATCCACAAAACTCTGTTCTCATGAGGAAGTGATTAAAAGAAATATGGAAGAATGTTTCTGTGGAGCTGGGCCTGCTCTGAAAGACAAATTATGTAGCTTAAAGTTCAGACTTAGATAAAAAGAGGGAATCCTTCTCATTTGTTATTGGCTGGCCACATTGTGGCATTTCATACCTCAATAAGCTGTTTTGAATTAAAGGGACTCTCCTCTGTCAGAGAGCCAATACACCTATTCAAGAAATCTTTCTACTTTCCAGTTTTACATACAGTTTTACTCTTTTTTTCTCTCACCCTGTAATAATAAAATAAGATAGTTTCAGCCTTTTCAGCTGAAAATATCCTCCCAACAGAATGGCTAAATATCAAGAAATTATTGAATGCATGTGGAAAGTGCAATTTTAGCTCTCTAAACTTTAAATGAAAAAGACAAGATTTCTGCATGGGAGGGAAAGTGGACCAGATGACCCTTTTAATTCTGTAATTCCAGTTTTTGTTCTAGATTGTGAATCAATTGTGATAAATGAATCCTATTTTATTCACACTTGACTTTGTTGTATAATGATAATTTAATGGCAAAGCATATGGGTAAGTATAAGAATAACAACTAAGATTCATTGAGTATTTAACATATGCCAGTCATCCGCCACCAGCATTTTCTTGTTAAAGGAACTGTTAATGCTCCCATGCTACATTTGAGGGAAATGAAGCTCAGAAAGTTTAAATAACTTACCACTGAGTGGTGTCTAAATACAACATTCCATGTTTGTATGAACTGGGTTGTATCACTTGCTTTTGGAAGGAGAAATAATTTTAAGTAAATTATTTTAAAGCCTTGTTACAGTAATCTTCCCACAGTTTGATTTCTTACGAGTCCAGTCTAGTTTCCATTGCATCTTACCTTTCTACAATTTTAGAGTTAATATTCTGGTCAAGAAAAGGACAAATAGCAACAGCCAAAGGGAAAATAATGTCTTTGGGGAAAATCTGCTGGAAGACAACATGCTGCTTTAGCCATATGGAAATGGTTGGTAAAGGTCTGTGTGGTAGATGCAGCTTTATTCTTCTGGTATGAATACTATGTTATTTCTTCCCTCCTTGCCTCTGCTCCAGGCTCTCTTCTGCCAACCCACTTTATCTGGTCACTTCTACTCACCCCTCTAAGCCTCTGTATGGACATAATTTCCAGGAAGCTTACCTTTCCTTTTCCCCACTGCTCAGTCCTAAATTGAACTACTGTGATTAACCATTGCTCCACAGTGCTCCCCAAACTCATGGTGCATATCATGACTAGTGATCTGCTTCCTTATTTAAAGAACAAGATAAAACTAGGATATACCAGGTGTACCAGTTACCGGATTGTAAGCTCCTTGGACACGGATGTGACACCTTATTTTTCTTTACCCTTTACACATAGTTGCACCTTTTTACTAAACCTTTGTGGAATAACTATATGACTGGCTCGCTACCTGATAGAACACAGAATCTTCCAAGACTACTAGAGCTTCTCCCAGAGATGGAGTATGCAAAGGAAGAGATGTTGACTGCACAAATTGCTCAGAAAGTAGAACTCTTCCTTGAGGATGAAAACAGCAGCTGCTCCAAACCCAACTGTGATCTGAAAGGGAACATTTGCTATCAAACCACACCCTTGGACTTGGCAAGGCCTTCCTTACTTGAGGGTGTGTAGCTCCCTTTTGTCAGATGTCATAGCCTATAAAGAGGATTTATTTGTTTCTATTTTAAATGAGGAAAGAAGTAAGAGCCCTGGGGGTGGGTCTCTTAGCCTCTTATTAAATGAAAGGCCTTCATTACAGATATAATGAAATCTTGGAATAATAGACCTAAATGAATACAGGGCCTAAAAGTAGATATGAGACCACCCCTCAACTTTCATCAGTTCATTATCCTCTAGACTTTACTGACAGCTGCCAAAGTGGACAAATTCTGGGCGTTGACATAGCAAAGGATTTTCCATTCGAACTGGATTTGAATTCCAGTTCTTGAAGTCCTTTTATAAAAAATTTTATTTTTATTGATTTCAGAGAGGAAAGGAGAGGGGGAGAGAGAGAGGAACATCAATGATGAGAGAGAATCATTGATTGGCTGCCTCCTGCATGCCCCACACTGGGGATGGAGCCTGCAATCCAGGCATGTGTCCTGACCGGAAATCAAACCATGACCTTTTGGTTCTTAGGTCGATAATCAACCATTGAGCCCCGCCGGCCAGGAGGGGAGCATTTTTCAACCCAGCAATTGTCATCCATTTGGCTCAGATAAACTAAAAAATTCCCTCAGGTTTGGACATTTTTCATGTTGACAGAAGGTACTTAAAGGAGGTTATCAATAAATATTTTCTCCTTTGCCTCCATACATATTTAGCTCAAGTTCATTCACTTGGCAGCTTATTTCCGGCAACCTTCCTCTGAAGACTGCTTCTCCATCTGCAATGACTTAAGAATAACCGGAGATCCTTGTTAAAAGGCAGCCTTAAGGCCCCACCCCCAGAGGTTCTAGTGTTCTGGGTCTGGGTTACTGCCTAGGAAGTTTCATTTTTAACATTTGTCCCAGGTAATTCAGAGTCACTTCTGGAAACAATAAAAATTAACTGACCTGGGAGGTGCTTAAAAAAACAAACAGTAAACTGAGGAGGTGGTGGAGGTGATGGTGGAGACTGGAGAAAGCTGATGTTTTTCATCTGCCTACAGAGCACACTCATTGGGGAGTGGTGAAGGGAAAAAAATAGCAGATGGTGCATATCGGAAGTGGGGATGCAGGAGGGCAAACTGATGGAGCTGGAGAGATTCCAGCTTTTACCAAGTCAGCACTTAGAAGTATCTTTATTATCTTACTTTATTATTTTACTTTAGGGGCTCTAAATTCCCTCCACATTAGTCCAATTCAAACTGAAGCATCAGTACTGAAATATACCCTAAGACAAATATAAGAGACTTTGCTATTATCAATGGTTTTGGATTGCCCAGTCCCTGCAACTTCCTTAAAGGGAAAAGTAAGAAGTGAGTAGCCGTCTGCTCAACCTGCCTCTTGCAAAATCCCCACTGAGGCCTGAAGTAGATAAAGCCTCAGACTGCCTCACTTTCCCAGGCACTCAGCAGGGCATTTTGCCAAGGAACACCTGGCAGGAGCTCCCCGAAAAGGATGATAACAAACTAGGTGTGAGCTATTCCTGGAATTTCTCTCCGAGTTCTTATTTTCCACCCTTCCCTCTCTTTTTGAACATCGTTGGAATTTGAAATTCATTTATCTTTAAAGAAATGCAAATAAATTGCTTTCAGGGTTCTGATACCCTATTCAGTATCTTTACTTTTTGTTCTGCCACCACCTAGTCACTGGTGTAGAAGGCAAGTGGCTTTCTCAGCTCTGCATCTATCCAACAGAACTTCTTTTTAGTTGTGCATGCTCAGTGAAAAAAAAAAGAAGCCTTTCTTCCCACACATACTATACACACAGTATCACATTTACTATCTTAAGCATTTTTAAGAGTATAATTCAGATATTAAGTTATAAACAAATATTAAGTTATTCATTGGTATGTAATCAATTTCCAGAACTCCTTAATCTTGCAAAACTGAAACTCAGTATCCATTAAATAACAACTCCTCATTACCCACTCCCCTAGACCCTGACAACCAACCTCCATTCTACTATCTCTAAGGATTTGACTGCTTTAGATACTTGATGATGGTCACATAGAATCGTATAGTATTTGTTTTTTTGTGACTGGCTTATTTTTCTTAGTATAATGTCCTCAAGGTTCATTCATGTTGTAGCATGTGTTAGAACTTTCTTTCTTGTTAAGGCTGAATCATATTCCATTGTATGTATGGACCACATTGTGTTTATCCAGCCATCTGTCATTGGACATCTGACTTGCTTCCACATCTTGGTTATCTATGACAATAAACGCAGAATATGCTAATTAGACCGGAACGATCTTGAAGCTGGAGCTGCGAGGGCGGAGCCCCTTGCTCAAATTTCATGCACTGAATCTCTAGCTGTAAATAATGTTGTTATGCACCATTATATGGATCATATGGTAATTCTACTTCTAAATTTTTGAGGAGCCTCCATACTGTTTCCTGCAGTGGAAATATCATTTTATATTCCTACCAGCAGCACACAAGTATTCCAATTTCTCCCATTCCAACAACATTTCTGTTATTTTCTGATTTTAAAAAAATTGTAGCTATCCTAATAGGTGGGAGGTGATTTTGATTTGCATTTTCTAATTATTAGTGATGCTGAGCATCTTTCATGTGCTTGTTGGCCATTTGTATATCTTCTCTGGAGAAATTCAACATTTTTCGGTTGTCTGTAGGTTGCCTATCCAATATCTATTTTCTCTCATCCTCCTGGCTGACCTCTGATATTATTGCTCCCTGCTGTGGTTCAGGGATAAATCCTGATTAATGTAAATGAGTGGTTCTTAATCCTGTCTGCATGTTAGAGTCACTGAGGATGGCTTTAAAAAATACACATCCTGGGGGAGGATTTGGGGGAGTGGGAGAGGGAGCAGTGGAGGGATAAGCACACATATGTAATACCTTAATCAATAAAAGGGGGGAAAAAGTATACATCCCAGGCCCCTCTTCCTCAAACCAATTAAAAATCAGAATGTCTGCAGGTGGTCCTTGGCATTGTTATTTTTTAGGAGTCTCCTATATAGCCTTAAATAGTTAAATATTCAGCCAGGAGTATGAACCACAGCTCAAAATCAACCATCTGGTCCCATTCCTCTTGCCAGTGATAGGGTTGTGTATGTCTTAGTTTTAGTCAGTGTGATATGATAGTTTCTAGGAAAGAGTTTCATTTTCCTAAAATGAGACATGGGACAGAGTAGGAGGTGGGAAAAATGATGTCTTTTCTTCCATCGTGTATGGCTCTTAAAACAAGGACAGTCCTCTTGTTACTGTGAGAGACACTAGCCTAAGGATATCAGCATAGGAAGCTCTAACAGAACAAGGGTCACTGATGATGTCCTTGAGTTGACTTGAGCCACCTTGGAGCCAGCCTACTTCTGGAATTTTGATAATGAATGTCCTTCTGTTTGGCCTGTGTGGTTCAGTGGTTGAGGTTTAATCTATGAACCAAAGGTCAAGGTTTGATTCCTGGTTGGGGCTCAATACCCAGTAGAGGTCGTGTAGGAAGCAGCTGATCAATGATTTTCTCTTATCATTGATGTTTCTATCTCTCCCTCTCCCTTCCTCTCTGAAATTATATACAGTGGTACCTCGAGATACGAGTTTAATTCGTTCCATAACCTTGAGGCGTGGGAAACTAAGAGACACTCTAGTCTCGGTAAACTGGTGGGTCGCGATCCACGCGATTACTCCTATCTCGAATGTTGCTCATATTTCAAAGCAAAAATCGCTTGCTCGAGCGGCTCGTATATCAAAAATCTCGTATGTTAGGGCACTTGTATCTTGAGGTAGCACTGTATGTAATTGTCCTAATTTAAAGTATTTTGAGTTGAGTTTCCTGTTACTTGCAGCTGAAAGTATCCAAACATACTCACCATGTGCTGGGAATTCAGGAAGACATAGGGCTCTCACTTATGGAGCACCTGTTGTGATAGAAAAGAGGAACAGAGACATTGTCTTGAACAGACTAAACCCTGGATTCTCACATTGAAAGCCTGAAGCTCTACTGACCCAGGTTTTTTTAAGGCTTTATTCGGAACCCAGGTAAGAAACCAGGGAAGCTGGGCACTCTGTGTAGTCAAAGCCAGATCAAAATTGGAGGCATTCTGAACTTAAGTCCTGTCTCTGCCTCAACTTGCTCTGTGGTCCAGGCCAAGTCCTGAAGTCTGGGTCAGTTATAGAATTTGAATGCAACATGCAAAGGGAAAGAAGTTGCGTATTTATGAACATTCTGAATTAAAACCACACAGGTCTTTAGAGATTAAATTTAACACCTGGGTATGATAGCTGAGCCCAAACAGGTAACTTATTTAAATTTCAGTTAATGCTCAGCCAAGTCAAACTCATCAGGTTCATGATTCTTGTGTTTATAGCAGGAATAACCTTCTTTGGCATTTCTTTCCTGGATCTAGGTGTTACCAGATCTGTCCCCCTTTCTGCAATAGTTTTCTTCAATTTTACCTGTGAGAGTGACAAGGCTGGGTGAGGTAGCACATGGAACATTCTGCTGACTGGTCACAGCTGCTACCTATGTACCAAATCCCAAGGTACACCGGAATGTTTAAAAATAACAGCCTTATCTGGTTGGCTCAGTGGACAGAGCATTGGACTATGGACTAGAAAGTCCTGGGTTCGATTCCAGTCAAGGGCACATGCTGTGGTTGTGAACTCAATCCCCTGTAGGGGACGTGCAGGAGGCAGCCGATTCAATTATTCTCTCTCATCATTGATGTTTCTATCTCTCTTTCCCTCTCCCTTCCTCTCTGAAATCAATAAAAAACAAACACAAAACAAATGATTGGCTGCTAGCTAACAGCATGTTGTGAAAAGAATCAGACATACAAAGTTTGGTTCAATATAAAATAGTTGAAAGGGTATGTATGACTCTTGGAAAGCCATTAAAGTGAAAAATATTAAAAACATACCTACCAACAACTTTTCTTGTAAATAGTGTCAAAACGTGAAATGAACATTGATGAGTGGAAAGTGTGTCCAGATCTCCTCCTGTGGCCTTTGAACTTGTGTGTTTGGCTTTGTTGGTCTCTGTAGTGAAAGCAAAGGTCTGATTAGTATTCCTGAAACTGCTCAGATGAGAGATGTGCATAAAATGCATTCCGGTTCCAGAATGAATCTGAAGGATGTTAGGGAAAAACTATGAGAAGGAGAAAAGTCAGGGGTGTTCATTTAATTGGATCAGCATTAAAGTTACTGCAAGCACGGTTTTGCCTGTGGAAGAAGCACAGTGATACACCCAACTCTGCCATTAAGTCTGTGAAAATAAGGGGATTTTGAGTGTGAAACTATAAAGGAAGATAAATTCGACCATGTGTAAAATGTATTCAAAATTACTGCTAGAAATTTGAGGACACAGCAAGGCAAATGAAAACATGGAAGAACATTTTAGAAAGATAAATCACCATACTCACTGACAGTTGCTGCAAATCCTCACTAGGGAAGGCTGATTTTCCCAAAGTACAAACGCCACCGTGGACAGACTGCTAACGTGTCAGGAGAGAAGAAGCCACAGGATGAGCTGGGAACGGACTTGCTTGTGATACTCGGAAGTTAGGAGAGAGGCTTCTGGAGCCTGAGTGCATTGCAGAGGTGTTCTGCTGCTGGGCATGTGCCTGGAAGAACAAGGAGACTCAACAAGAGGGGCTATGGCTCTCATAGCACCTCTGGGCAAGTTCTTGAAGGCATCTCTCTGTATGTGCTGCTCTTCCCCAAAGCCCACTTTGGGGCGTGGGAATATTGAGAAACAATTAAGTCAAAGCTGATCCTGCTGTCTGAGGAGCCCAAGCTGGCCAGTCTTCCTTAAATCTACCAGAAACATTGCCCCGCCTTCTCCTTACCTCCAAAATAAAAGGCATAAAGAGATTGAGAAAGAACGCCACAACCAGAAAAGCAACCAAATATAGAAACTTGGAGAAGTAGAAGGATGGGAGGGAGTATGAGAATTGAAGGTAAGAATTTAAAAATGAAGATCCAGCCCTAGTTGGTTTGTTCAGTGGTTAGAAAGTTGCCCTGCAGGCTGAAGGGTAAAGGGAGGCAACCAATCAATGTGTCTCTCTCACGTTGAAGTTTCTATCTCTCTCTCTGTCTTTCCCTCTCCCTTCCACTCTGAAATTAAATAAGGGGGAAAATATCCTCGGGTAAGGATTAACAATAAATAAATAAGTAAGTAAGAAGATCCAAAAGAAGGATATCCAAGAAAAGGGCATAATTAAATCATTGGCTCTTGAAAAAGTAAAAAGTAAGACATCTCATCAGCATACCCCAGATCACTAGATCTGGTGTGAAATAAGTTTTGAAAACATTGTATCCCATATCTAGCAATTATAAAGCAAAATAACTTACTAATGGCTCTGAGAAATATTGCAATAAAGAAATCCATTTAATTCATAGGTATATTTAAATATAGATCCTCTGTTCCCACATTATCTCATTCTAGTAACATCCTGCAGGGCCAGAGTTCTACACATTTGCTATATGCTGCTATAGTGTGTTAAGTAAATATAGCAGCCATGAGAAATTGTTTACTTACGGGAAGAAGCATGATACAATGGGAAAACCAAACTAGGTTAGGAGTCAGGAGAGCTGATATCAGCTGCTGACTCTCTTCAATTCTGCATATCTATGTAGAAAAAAATGCTATATGTAGCTTATATTGCTGAAAATCCAAAAATCATAGAGAATTCAAATGGCAGCATGAGTTTGCAATTCTGTAGTTTTCTCCTAAGAAGATTAATCACTTGTCCCAGTTACTTAGCTTCTCCAGGCTTCAATGTGCTCAGTTAGAAAATAAAGGAGTTAGACATCAAGCTCTCTCTGATCCTGCCACACTTTAAAACCGTATATAACAAAGGAGCTGTGATAATCCAAAACCATCCTTTCAATTAGTACCAGGCAACTCTCAAACCATTTGTTGAAAAAAGTCTAACAGCCCTTGCCAGTGTGGCTCAGTCAGTTGAGTGTCATCCCGTGCACTAAAAGGTTGCCGACTGAAGGTCAGGGCACATGCCTAGGTTGTTAGTTTGACTTTGGGGCTGGGTGCATGTGGGAGGCAAATGATCGATGTGATGTTTCTCCCTCTTCCTTCCTCTCTCTAAAAATCAATAAAAACATATTTTTAAAAAATCAAACAACTTATTAACAGTTTGACATCTTCAAAAGTCAATGGAACCAAAAGATTTTCTTCTAGTGCAGAACTCTGAGCACAGGCATTATGCTGCCTTGGCATATGGTATAAAGCAAAATCCTTATAATATGTTAAGTTTTTCTATAAGTTTCTGTCTTGAACTCTCTTAAGGCTCCTTTAGGTAAAAGTCACAGATACCCAACTCAAACTTATTTAAGAATAAAAGAGATAATTACAACATCCAGGGTTGCATCCTGCTTTGAGTACAGACAATTTGGGGGACCCACACAACATTAAAGTCTTATTTAGTGTCTCAACTCCGCTTTCTTTTCTATGGCTCCGTGGTCAGGCAGGCTGTCTCCTCCTGGGAACAAAGATGGCTTCCTGTACATCTCAGCTCCTGGACCTCACCTTCTTGCTTATAGAGATACTAGAGGCCTGGTATATGAAATGTGTGCACTCGTTGGGGAGTGGGGAGTTCCTCAGCCTGGCCTGCACCCTCTCACAGTCCAGGAGCTCTTGGGGGATATCCAACTGATGGCATAGGCCCACTTCCTGATAGTCGGACATGCTGGAGGCGGGAGAGGCTCCCATTACCACCACTATCCTTGCCAGCCATGAGCCCAGCTTCTGGCTGAGAAGCACTCCCCCTTCAGGAGCACACTGACCACTAGAAGATAGTTCCTGCACTGTTCCTGACCCCTGGTGGTCAGTGTGCATCATAGTGACTGGTCGTTCCACTGTTCAGTCAATTTGCATATTAGCCTTCTATTATATAGGATTGCCTTGTCTCCAAATCTTTCAAGCAAAAACCAGTGATTGCTAAGAACTGTTGAGCACTTAACTGGTATGGATCCAATGCACATGTGAACATTTATTTAGGCCTCACAATAACTCTAGAAAACAGGTACTACTAAAGTAATATTCTACAGATAAGAAAGGCTCAGAGAGATTAGGTTTCTGTATGTGTGACCTTGGCCAAATGACTTCAGCTTCCTCATCTGTAAAAATGTCAATAACAACTATTTTCCAGGCTGCAGTGGGAATTGGATATGTAAGTACTGAAAGATGGCACCCCAAAGAAAGCACTGCATTCAACGAGAAGCCAATATGTCTTGATACCACTTCCACTCACTAGTCTCTCATCCCTTTGTTGGTTCACAAACTGGCCTCTGTACTCAGAAGGCCAAGAGGGATGGAAGAAAGAGGCACTCCAGAATGGTTTAACAAGCAAGGAAACTTACATATGAGACTTGCCTTAGGCTGCCAGCCACAGGAGATGTAATTATCCAAACCTGCCCACTACAATCTCAAGTTTATATAGAGGCCTTAACTGGGTTCAGTCATGTTTTAGTCCAGATGGTATCAGAAACATGATGCTCTCTCAAGACTGCATTCTTGAAAACAGCTTCAATGATGGGAACAGTGGGCAGAATGTACATTCCAAGGACAGGGGAGGGGATGAGGGTTGTGCAAGTCCCGCTCACAAGTCAACCTGCCATCCAGTCCTCTTGTTGACCTTTTCCAACACCCCTGCCCTTTCCCCTATAATGGTGCAAAGAATTCAACTTCAGGTATTCTGTGGTCTCTAAGAAAGAAAGATAAGATAGAAAGTGCTACGAAACCAAGATGGTAGCATAAGTAAACAGCTAAACTGCTGCCTTACACAAAAATTTCAAAACTACAACTAAAAGACAAAGCAGACATTATCCAGAACCACAGGAAGGCTGGCTGAGTGGAAATTCTACAACTAGAAGGAAAGAGAAAAGCACACTGAGACTCAGAGGATCTGCAGGAGGCAGAGGTGCAGAGACGCACAAAGAGAGAGGACTGGCAACTGAGCATGCAACTGTCTTTGTCAAGTGGGAGGGAGACAAAAATTCCATACTGGGCTGAACTCCAGTTCCAGGTGAGACTCTGGGTACTCAGACTCATTCAGGGAGAAACTGGACTATTTGGCAGCAGGTGGAAATCGAGGGAAGCTTTCTCTCAGAGGTGTTTGCAGTGATTACCATAGGACACTGAGACACAGGGGCCTATTAGGGCAGGGCTGATGGGAAACCAATGCTGTCTGCTCTGCTTTGAGACTCTGCCCCACCCAAGCTGAGCATAGAGGCTTTTGAAAGTCTTGTCTCATAAGGGTGTCTCCAGCACAGAAGTTCTCCCAGTGTAGACACAGCTGATCCTCACAGCCAATCGGCCTGGAGGTCAATTCCTCCTAGTGATACCAACAACAATCAAGGCTTAATTACAATAAGACTGAGCACACAGCTCACAATGGGGTGCAAAAATAGTGTCCACCTCAGGTAACTGGGGAAGCTGAGCCACTGGGCCATATAGGACACCTACCACACAAAGCCACTCTATCAACTCAAGGAAGCAGCCTGACAAATGCAGAGACAAAGAAATAGATCACAATTAAAAGAAATGGAGGAAAGCAAATGACTGGATATAAAGTTTAAAACCACAGTTTTAAGGTTTTTCAAGAATTTTCTAGAAAAGGCTGATAAATTTAGTGAGAACCTCAAGGATATGAAAAAAGACCAACTAGAAATTAAATATACACTGACTGAAATAAAAAATATTATACAGTGGTACCTCGAGATACGAGTGCCCTAACATGAGATTTTTGACATACAAGCCGCTCGAGCAAGCGATTTTTGCTTTGAAATACGAGCAACATTTGAGATAGGAGTAATCGCGCGGATCGGCCGGCTGCACACGACCCATTAGTTTACCGAGACTGGAGCATCTCATAGTTTCCTACACCTCAAGGTTATGGAACGAATTAAACTCGTATCTCGAGGTACACTGTATAGAGATTTAACAGCAGACTAGAGGATCGCAAGAATCAAGTCAAAGATTTGAAATACAAAGAAGCAAAAAACACTCAATTGGAAAGTAAAAAGAAAAAAAAGAATCTAAAAATATGAAGATAGTGTAAGGAGCCTCTGGGACAACCTCAAGTGTATTCAGAATTATGGGGGTGTCAGAAGAAGAGAGAGAGCAAGATACTGAAAACCTATTTGAAGAAATAATGACAGAAAACTTCCCCCACCTGGTGAAAGAAATAGACTTACAAGTCCAGGAAGCACACAGAACCCCAAACAAGAGGAATCCAAAGAGGGCCGCACTAAGACATACCCTATCTAATAAAGAGGAAATATGTTAATTGACCATCACGCCATCACAAAGATGGTGGCACCCACAGCTGAGGCCAAGTTCCCATAAGAAGCCTTAAGAAGCAATTAGCAAGGACCTGAGACTACATCCTCCCTAACCCAGCAGGGCTTGACAGGGGATCTCAAGGTGTGCTTCCCATTCTGATGCTGGGCTAGTGGACCTCAGGCTGCTAACCTCATCCTAGTGACAGGCCAGAGGGCTTCAGGCCATGCCTGGTGCTGGGGGATCTCAGGTTGCACCCCTGGCTGGCAGGGCTTGACAGGGGACTCATCACTGGGCCAAGGGACCTGAGGCTGTGCCCCGCTGCCTGGCTAGGCTTGACAGGGGACCTCAGGCCATGCCCCTAACCCAGGAGGGCTTGACAGAGAACCTCAAGGTGCACCCCCAGTGCTGGGTTGGGAAAACTCAGGGGGACTTAATGGGGGACCTGAGGTTGTGCCCCCCCTGTGGGTGGGGCTTGTTGGGGGACTTAGGCCATGCCCCTCACCCCACGGGACTTGACAGGGGATCTCAGGCTGTGTCTGCCACCTGGCGGGGCATGACAGAGGACCTAAAAGCATGCCCCTGGCACTATTCTGGTCAGGGGACCTCAGGCCACACCGTCCATCCTGGCGCTGGGCTAGGGAACCTGAAGCTACACCCTCTGCCTGGGAGGGATTGACAAGGGTGGGAGTGGCCAGGTCTGGATCTAGCCCAATGGAAGGGGACTGGCCCTGTTTGGGTCTCACGCGATTTTGAGGTGCATGAGGTGGGTGGTGACTTGACTCTGAGTCCCACGGTGAGCCCCAGACTCTGACGGGAGGAAGTTTTTCATATACATTTTACTAATTTTCTTTTATCTCTGACACTTCTTTTATAGAGAAAGGGCAAATAACAATATTAAATAAATTCCTCTAATTAATCCCCTTTTAATGTGCACAAATTTCATGCACTGGGTGCTAATCATAATTAAAATGCCAAGAGCAAAAGACAAAGAAAAAATATTAAAAGCAGCAAGATAAAAACAGTTAGTTACCTACTAGGAAGCACCCATACGATTGTCAGCTGATTTCTCAACAGAAACTATGCAGGTCAGATGGGAATGGCAAGAAATATTCAACGTGATGAATAGCAAGAAGCTACAACCAAGATTACTCTACCCAGCAAAGCTATCATTCAGAATTGAAGGGCAGATAAAGAGCTTCACAGATAAGAAAAAACTAAAGGAGTTCATCAAATCCAAACCAGTATTATATGAAATGCTGAAAGGTATTCTTTAAGAAGAGGAAGGAGAGGAAAAAGGTAAAAATAAAAATTATGAACAACAAATACATGTCTATCAACAAGTGAATCTAAAAATCAAGTCAATAAAAAATCTGATGAACAGAATAAATGGATGAATATAATAGAATCAGAGGCATAGAACGGGAGTGGACTGACAATTCTGGGGGCGGGGCAGGGTGGGTGGGAGGTGCTGGAAGAGACTGAACAAAAATTGTACACCTATGGATGAGGACAGTGGGGGGTGGGAAGGGAGTAAGGGCAGAAGATGGGGTGGGAACCGGGTAGGGGGAGCTGTGTGGGGAGCAGGGAGGAAGAGCAACAATTGTAATAATCTGAACAATAAAGTTTTATTAAATTAAAAATAAAGTGCCACAGGAAAACAGAGGCCGGCCCCGCCTTCTCAGGGTGGGGCCCCACTGCCTCGCCCAGCACATTGGCTCTTCTCGGGGTCGGGCTATGGGACCTCCAGACAGGGCCTGTGACCTGAGGCAACTGCAGCATTTCGAAGTCCTGACCTGGGACTTCCCTGAGGGCTGCAGGGTAAGCGGCTCCTCTGCGCTCAGCTCCGCCTTCGCAGGAGGCAGGAGACCAGGCCAGCAGGTCCCTAGGTCCCCAGTGCGACCCTGAGCGCTCCCCACCTGGGGCACCTCTACTGGTCGCTCTGCTCCTCACCTTAAAGCTCTGCCAGCAGCGGCCCGGGCGGGAGGAGAAGCTGTTGGTGAGCACTCACGTTTGCTGTGCGGCTGGTGGAAGAGTTCGTGGTGGCAGAAGAGTGTGCTCCATGTTCTCATCTGCAGACTACACCCTCCCTGAACGTGGTTCCACAGGGTGTGTGGGGAAAACCTTGGCAACTTATCTAAGAGGAATGAGTTCAAAACTGTCTCTCAGCTCTGATGGGACCACACTTATTCTGGAAACTTGAAGGGACTGTCGTGGGTGTGGCCTTGGTCTTTGCTTGTCCAGCTGGACAGAAAGGCGCTGGAAACGGTCCGGACGCCAATTGAATCCATATAGCTACTACCTTCTACCCTTTATATGGGTCTTAAAGACCTGCCTCAGACAAAGAGAGTAGATTGGACTGACTAGTGCCCGTGGTATTTTGGGGAACGGGAGGAACAAAAACAAACAAACCACCCCTTCCATCTTCCTTGTCTAGATCATTAATGAGC
>PVJN01033124.1:0-23947 GCA_004026805.1 Lasiurus borealis | reverse complement strand
AGAACATTTTATGAATTTGACCCCAAAGGCAAGGGAAGAAAAGGCAAAAATAAATGAGTGGGACTACATCAAACTAAAAAATTTCTGCACAGCAAGAGAACAAAACAAAGAGATAGCCAACCAGATGGGACATGATATTGCCAAACAGTAGCTCAAACAAATGTTTAATTTCCAAAATATATAAAGAACTCATGAAACTCAGCACCAAAAAAACAATCTAATCAGAAAGTGGGCAGAGGACCTGAAAATACACCTCTCCCTAGAAGACACATGATATATGAAAAGATGTTCAATTTCACAGGCAATTAGGGAAATGGAAATCAAAAGTACAATGACATACTCCCTTACACCTGTTAGAGTGGCCATTATAAGCAACACAGGCAAAACAATTGTTGGAGAGGTTGTGGAGAAACTGCTGGTGGGAAGTAGATAGGTACAACAATTATGAAAAGCAATCTGGTGATTCCTCAAAAATTTAAGAATAGAGCTACCATATGACCCAGCAGTCCCTCTCCTGGGCATATACCCCAAAAATTTGAAATTGTGTACAGTGTTCACAAACATATATGCACTCATATGCTTATTGCAGTATTATTCCTGGTGGCTAAGACATGGAAACAACCAGTGTCCTGTGATAGAAAACTGTATAAAGAAGATGTAGTGCAAGTACACAATGGAATACTACTCAGGATGAGATAAAACTATTTGCAATAAGGTGGGTGGTTGTTAAGAACTATATGATTTCACTGATAGATGGTATATAAAACTGAAATTCGTGAATGCAAACAGCAGTGTGGCGATTGCCAGAGGGAAGGGGTTCTAATATAAGGTGGCTTTGTGTGGAGAACAACAGTGAAATATACAGATCTTGCAATATCTAAATTTACACCTGAAACTTTTTTGCTCTTTTGGACCAATGTCAACTCAATCAATTTAATAAATAATTTTAAAAGTTTAGGTGATAAAGTTTTACAGCAACACAAAAAATGAAATATCAATCCTGATTCTTTGTCCAGATCCCTGATACATCTTGGCCTCAGGCTTATAATTTATTGTCTAAGATATTCATTTACCAGAAAAGGCAATGACTATGTCCACTTGTCTCACTATAATAGTAAAATTTTTTTAGAGAGTTTACAACTAGATTTAGAAGGGAGACTACTTTAGTTGATCAAATCTAAATTCAATAAGAACTAAGTGTTGATTAGTATTGTCAATATATCTAAATTAGCTCTTAGTATCTGGGATTAATGAAATTAGAGTGCAACTGTATACTATAATTGTCAGAAATATTTTGGTCAAATAACTGTTTAAAATATATACAAATCATGGAACTAAACTTGTTCATTAAACAATAAGTAGTTGTTTTAACATCATGAAAGGGACTACATCTAGAGATTTCTGATGCCAACATGCTATTTTGAATTCCCCACTTCTTTCATTTGGATCAACCAAAGTAGGCATCATTGCTGAATATGCCTATAACTTCAACTAACATATACTGAAGTTTTTCACATCTCTAACTTCAGCTTTGACCTCTCTTTCAGGTTCCATTATCACATCTCCAATTATGGCTTGGACATTTACATATGGATTTGCTTTAATAACCACAGATAAACCCAAACCAAAATCCCTGTATTCTCCCTACCTACACAGAATAATGGTTAACAGAAAAAGCCTATGCTCAAAACTTGTTCTGCCATTTCTTAACTGCATGAATTCAGATGATTTATTAAATCTCTGTGTCTGTTTTTTTTTTATCTGAAAAACAGGTATAATTGTATTTAACAAAGTAACATGACAGAAAAGATATATGTATATTAAAAAATTAGGAGAATACCTGGAATATAGTATGCACTATATGTAAATGTTTCACTACTAATGTAATAGCCCCCAAATCTGTGTCAGTTTTGCTCAGAGTCACCAAAATATATTCATTCTAGCTTCTAAATTTCTCTTAAATCTAAATTTCCTTCTTAGAATTTACATCACTTCATTGATTTAAGTCAATGTCCCTTTTATGTGAACCATTGCAATAGCCTCTTATTAGTTCCATAGAGTTCCCCCCCCTTCTTTAATGTACTCTCCAAACTGTACGTGGAATTATCTTTCTAAAAAATAATTCAAAAAATTATTCTCCTGCTTTACAAACTTCATTGCAGGATACATAACCATAGAGTGACCATATGAGTACTGAGCATGTCTTATTCTCAATTATACCTATTATATTTTCTACTGGTTCAACCTTTACTTTTTTTTTCTCATTGCATTAAGTGAAAACCATGCTCCTATGACTTATGGATGTTTGCCTGTATTCCAAGAGTTTTTCTGGAATTCTTACTTATTCTACAAGATTCAGCTTAATTATCCCTGTAATTCTCAAGTGAGATGAGACTCATTCCCCCTGTTTTATTCTTCCCTTTCAGGTGGAGACTACCACTAATTTATTTGTGCTCTCTACATTACTCTGCACATACTTCAATTGTAGCACTTACCCTGATTCTCACTGGGAAAACAGAGATAAGAAACTAAAGATGTAGGATAAAGCAAACTCTAATTTGGTTGTTGGCTCCCATTTAAGTGATAATTACAGTTCTTAAAGACTGGAGAGAAAGGACTAATATTTCTGTGATTACATGGATCTAATAAATCATGACACTTAGCAAACATGTTTTTGCCATGCTAGAATAACCAAAATAAAAAGTGGAAGAGAAATTCTTACTTAGCCAAAGTAGATTCAGATTTACTGTCCTATATCAAAAGAAACCACATTTATGGACTCTTTCAATGTTGCCTAAATAAAAACCAAGAATACTTAAAGGGTGCTAATTAAAAATACTTCAAGGAATGTTAAAATATTTTTAAGGTAAACAATGTCCTTGAGCAGTCTCACTAAGAGTTCTATAATTAAAGTAATAAAGTTATCCTTGGGGTGAGCTTGGAAAATGAATAACCCTCTGAATTTAGTTGAATGCTGTATTCTGGAATATTTGACTCCATTAAAACTGGAATCTGAATGTTCTGTTCCCCTTTCCTAACTTAAAACACTTAAAAACTTTCCATACTTAAATATGCTTCATAAACCATCTGGAACCAAAGTTGAGTCTGAGTTTAACTAATGACACCAGGAAGAGCATATATAATTAGTTCTGTGTTCCTCAGCAGAATTTGGTCCTCCCTTGTATCAGAGAGATGATGCAAGACATGACTCATGTCATGAAATGAATGGTCACCTCTATAACCTTGAGACTGTTTACTGGAACTAATGAGGCAGTAAGATGATTAGAGGCTTAAAGTGAATGGTAAAGGCTCTATAGAAGCAAGTCTGATTTAGTAACTTTTTTATCTCTGAATTTTCCAAAGATTTTATCTAATGATCTTCCTGGACCGTAACCCGGAATTTATTTAATCTATGTGTCAGTGTCCATATATCTTCACCTTTTAGGTCTTGCTCACCCCAGAACTTGTAAAAGCTGATAAGGCATCATTGTCAGGTAGCTCACTGGCTTGGCACTGAGTCTGTTGACCTGCCAGCATGTTACTAACTTTGCTCCTTAGATTCCTTAGAACTGTGCTTTGATTTCTCATCTGTAACTAGAAGCCAACATAGAACAGTATAAAGCAATTTCTAAACACAAGTCAAGAGACTAAGTTTAATCTTCACTATACTGAATAACTTTATTCTAGTTAACTTATTTTCTGAACTCAAATTTCTTTGTGCAGTAAGGAGATGGGGTTGGAGATTTATAAGGTCCCACAGGCACTTGAAAATCGTGAAAGGTTGTATTAGTGACTAGATTATTTTCCTCAAATTCTGTTTTCCCCATACTTAGTTTCTTGGCATATGCAGATTATTTTCCTAACCACATGTTATGAACTAAATTATGCCCCCTCAAAATTAATGTTAAAGCTCTAACTTACAATGTGACTATTTCTGTAGATAAAATCTTTAGGATGCAATTTAAGGTTAAATAAAGAATTGGTGATCCCAGATGTTGATACAGGAGTCTGCCCAACTCGCCTTCTCCCACCGACACACCAAATGTACAGCTTCACATAGAGTAACACCCTCTGAAAGAAATCCAGACCTAGCTGAATAATTCCTACATCTCTGGTAAATGAGAAAATACACACATCAAAATGCATAGGAAAGTTTGAGACACACACTCATCATAAACCACACACCTACCACAGAGACATAATCAGGAGGGACCTCACCACTCATAGCTTCTCCCTGAAGAGTGAAGGCTTTGGGTCCCATATCTAGTGCCCCAACTTTTAAGATGCCTACCTGAGGGATACCAAAACCCCTAGCTCTAAAAGTCAATGGGGCTTGGATCCATGAGACCCACACTATAGCTAACAAAGAAACGGTACTTAAGGGCTTGCAAAGACTTACTCTGATTATCCCACAAGGGCTCAGTGCAGCCGGAGCAAACAGAAAAAAAAAACACATATTTTCAGGCCTTCCTTGAAAAAGGCCTATTTGCATACTCCAAAAGCTAGTGTCTGAGGGTAAGACTTCTAATTTAATACACATCTAGGCCATGAGATAACTGAGTTCCTTCCCAGAAACTGGGGAAGCCAATGATTACTGACTACATTCTTCATCTGTCCCACTCCAGGGCCCTGCAGGCTCTCTGGAGCAAGCATGTCAAACCCACAACCAATATAACGGTATACATGAGAAACATTATAATAAAAATTTCATAACTTAATTTTTACAATAATTATTAACAAAGTACAACGTTGGTTAATGACTGATTACTATAATCATGTTGCATTCATTTCCCTTCCATGCCTAATGGGCAGGAGCACCATTTTTCTCCACTAATACTAGCAGCGAATATGTTAGCAACCAATTGCAATATCATTAGTCTTGGACGGACTTGTTTGGTATACAGGAAATATTTCGCTTTTGGAGAACAAGAAAAATAGGTTTATTTTCATTATGCTTATTAATTTGTGCAGTTATTCAGTATCTGATAAGCTAATATTCAAGAAAAATATTAAGTTTTGTTAAAATGTTCTATTTTATGTTAATGATTACTCATTTATTTTAGCCCTTTGTATTCAGCATGTCTCTATCGAAATAAGCCTACGTTTCTATGAAAATTGAAGCTTTTTATTTTTGTGGCCCACATAAACTTACACCTTGTTTATTTGGCCTATGTTAGCCTTTGAGTTTGACATGCATGCTTTGGAGGGTGCTTATGTATGTGCCTGGCACTCTCTTTTGCAGCTGCCATCGGAGGACAAAGCAGCCAATTACCTGGGTCTGATGAACAGCAGAGATTGCATTTCTAGGTCCTATAGGACTTAGCAAAGAAATTTCTTAACCCACAAAATGCCTGCAAATAGCCAAAACAAAATCTTGGGGGGCGGAGCTAGAGGCACCATAGAGCCTGACTTCAAATTATTTTACAAAGCTATACTAATAAAAATGTATGGCATTGCTATAAAAATAGGCATAAAGATTGATGACACAGAATGCTCCCAGATATAAACCTATGCATATCTGATTAAATTATGACAAAAGTGACAGGACTATATGGGGAGAGGGGGATTGACAGTCTCTTCAAGAAATGCTAGTGGGAAAACTAGACACTACAAAAGAATAACACTGAACTATCGTACACAATATAAACTGAAAATGACTGAAGGCTTAGACATCAGACCTTGAAATCATGAACTCCGCAGAGAAAATACAGATAATAAGCTCCTTGACTTTGGTGTTGGCCATTTTTCTTCTGGGTTTGACAATAAAAGCAAAGGGGCAATAAAAGAAAATCAGTGGGACTACTAAACTAAATCTTCTACACATTAAAGAAATCAAACTGAAACCGGTTTGGCTCAGTTGGTAGAGCATCCGTCTGCAGACTGAAGGGTCCCAGGTTCAATTCTGCTTAAGGGCATGTATCCTGCTTGCGGGCACATCCCCAGTAGGGGCTGTGCAGTAGGTGGCTGATCGATGTCTCTCTCTCTCATCGATGTTTTTAACTCTCTATGCCTCTCCCTTCCTCTCTGTAAAAAATCAATAAAATATATTTTTAAAAAATCAACAAAATGAAAAGGCAATATACAGAATGGGAGAAAATATTAGCAAATTATTTCTTATAAGGGATTACTATTTAAAATATATAAACTCAAGTCAATAGCAAAAAGAGCAATGATAAAAAATCAAATAACTAAATAAATATTTTGCCAATAAAGACTTATGTTTAACAGGTATATAACAGTTACTCAACATTACTAATCATGAAAATGGTTACCAAATGCAAACTAAAAAAATGAAATGCAAATCAAAACCACTATAAAATATCACCTCAAAATGACTACAATAGCTATCATCATAAAGACAAGAGATAACAAGAATTGGCGAGGATGTAGAGAAAAGGGAAACTTTGTGCACTGTTGTTAGGAATTTAAATTGGTTCAGCCACTATGATGAGTAATATGATGGTTTCTCAATAATTAAAAGTAGATTTACCATATAATCCAACAATCCCACTTCTGAGTATATATCTAAAGACAATTAAAAATATCAAATATCTGCACACCCATTTTTATTGTAACATTCTTCATACTAGCCACGATGTGGAAACAACGTAAGGGTTCACACACACACATATGTGTACGTAAAATTTATAAAGTATATATGCATGATGGGTTATCATTCAGAGATGATAAAAAGAAATCTATATTGAATCATTATAGATGAACTTTGAGGTCATTATGCAGAGTGAATAAGCCAAATAGAGAAAGAGAAATAAATATATGGTATCATCTATATATGGAATCTAATAAAAAAGCCAAACACAGAACAGAGTAAAAAGTTGTTTCCAACTGAAACCGGTTTGGCTCAATGGATAGAGCATAGGCCTGTGGACTGAAAGGTCCCAGGTTCGATTCCAGTCAAGGGCATGTACCTTGGTTGCGGGCACATCTCCAGTAGAGGGCATGCAGGAGGCAGCTGATCAATGTCTCTCTCATTGATGTTTCTAACTTTCTATCTCTCTCCCTTCCTCTCTGTAAAAAAATAAAAATAAAAATAAAATAAAATAATAATAATAATAATAATAATATTTTTTTTCAAAAAAGAAAGTCATTTCCAGAAGCTGGGAGGTGGGGAAAATAAAAATAATGGAAAAAAAAAAAGATTGTTAAAAGAATAAAATGAATAGGTTACTCTGAGGACATGTAAAAACACTATAATTATTAATAACTAGTTAATAGTGTATTGTAAAATTGAAATTTGCTAAGAAAGTAAAACTTAAATGTTCTTACAAAAAAGTGTGATGAAGAATGTGTTAACTAGATGGGAAAAATCATTTATAATATATATATATATATGCTAAGTCAATACAATGTACACTTTAATATAATTTTATTTGTCATTTTTATCTCAAAAACACTTATAAAAGTAGTATTTTCTGTCTCTCTCTCTCTCTCTCATACAGACTCTCTCTTTCTATGAGGACAAAGTAAGAATGTGGCCATCGGTAAGGCAAGAAGAGAACTCAGCAGAAATCAAATCACCTTGATCTTGAATATCCTAGCCTCCAGAACTGTGAGAAAATAAATTCCTATTGTTTCAGCTACCCAGCCTAGGGCATTTTGTTAAGACAGCCTAAGCCAACTAAGTCATCACACATGCTACATATTTTCCTGATTTAATAGAGATGTTTGGGATCTAATCCTATATAAGTATTTGACCCACTTGTGTCATTCACGAGAAATTAACATCAAGCCTAATGTAATTCTCAGAGTCTGCAATATATCCCTGGTGTAACCCTTCCAAAATATTAACAAACAAGTCAATTAACAAACATCACCCATTTATATATACATTAGATTCTCAAATTACTATTATAGCAGTTTTGATGTTATAAACAAGAGTGCACTAGAGTATGATTATTTGATAAACTGGGGAATGATAGGATCTTTTTGCTTCAGTAAGATTATTTGCAACAAAACACAGTATGGTGATGTTTAGAGTAAAAGTAACTTGGACACCAAACCTTTTCATCGTTATCAATAAAGGAGGCAGCTTGAAACCTCCTGGTAGGGAACTATACACAGAAAAATAAGTCAAATGACTAAGCAACAGGTCTGTGTTGATCAAACACTATATTTGAGCAAGAACAACTGTTAAAATTAATCACTGACAATATTCCAACCAAAAGAAAAGATAACCACTTATAATTTATAATTTCACTGTAATGGAACTCAGTATTTTTCTTCATACATGAGAAAAATTTCTAAATACCTAAGAAGTAGGACCCTAAATATTATATTAAAAAATCCAGATGAAGTTCATTATTAAACACAGAATGTAGTTGCTCTTTGCACTTCCAAACCACAAAGTATTTCAAAGTCTTATTCAGTGTTACCTCTTACTAATAAGGAATTGAGCAACTAGAGAGTTGGGAGTATATTTTATAATGTTTAGCCCTAGATTAATCTACAACTAATGATATATAAAGCATGGACTTTGCAGCTCTCAGCCTCACCCCAACATATCAGAAAGTGAACAAATCACATTATTTTACTGTATGTTTTATATATGGAGTGGTCAAAGGGAGGTTTAGAGTTGTGAGGACATAAAATACAAATATTATTATGTTATTATTTATTAATTATACTATTTTCCATACCAAAAAAAAACTATAAACCTACTTTTGGCCAGCCCTGATTCATCTCCAATATACACTATAATATTTTTATGGACTTTGTTAGGTAATCTACACTGCCCTTCTTACCACATATCATTGAGAAGGGATTACATGAAACTTGGCACAAATAAAAAAACAGTGAAATATTTATTCAGAAAATATGTGGATTCATTTTACTTAGAAACCTCGGTTGTGCACACATGTTTTTTTTTGTGATTTTTTTTTAAAGATCAGAATTTAGATGCTAGGCTTCTATCACTGAAGTGCAACAAAACTGATCTGATTTAAGGATTATAGTATAGGTATTTCAGTCTTATAAATGGTAAAATACTGGCATTTCAAGATTCCCAAATTGTGGGATTACAGCTTTTTCATCAATCAATTTGTGCAACTTGGAATGCTTTTCACAAAGTAAATCAGTATTATATATGGTAGTATGCTTTCTCAGACGGTCTATTAAATATTTCTTGCTTAATTTACATTATATATAAAATATTTAAGTTATAGTTATCATAAATCCTGAAATAATAATTCATATTTACTGATTCACTATCATACCCAAAATTTTACATCCATTATCACATCTGTTCCTGCAAATAAGTGAAATAGATCCTATGGGCTATATGAAATTTAACTTCCCATTTTATAGGCTAGGAAAGGAGATTAATTATCTTTTCTAAGATCACAAATCCAGTCAATACTTATGGCTAATGTATATAATAATTTAAATGTACAGTAAACAGTGTTAGTTATGTGCTAAGCATTATTGTAGAGATTCATATATTTAAATCATTTAATTGTCACTGTCCACCCCAATTTCATAATATATTTATTAAAATGATTCTAATGTCATCCTCCCAAAAGTGGTTGTGATTTGCTCCATTTGCTTGAACCTTAATGAAACTCACAATCCTGAAATGTTTTTAAATGTTTAAAACTTGCAAGAATGGGGAGAATGTAAAGGGATATGAATCTCATTTTGAAAAGCTTCAACCTTCATTCATGACTTATTTAGAGAACTGGTGTCTCTGGATCATTCCATTTTAACATGGAATGTTTATTTCATATCATTTCCTGCCCCAAAATTTCCATCACCTGTTTTGTTTGTTTAGATAGCACAGAAAGAAAAACATGTTTGGCATAGGAGGATCTTTGAAAGTGTGAAAGGAGTAGATTTTACATAGATTTCAGAGAAGATCTTTATACTCATCTGTTCAATTTTCAAAGCAAGTTGATCTTAAAATCATTAAAATAAAATTTAGGGCAGGATGCAGGACAGGTTCTGTGGTAGTCTGTAGGGCAGCTGGCGGTGCTTTAGAGCTTGGGGATAGCAAGGAAATTGGCATTGGCAAGAGAGTTGAAATATGGAGAGGCAGCCATGCAAATTTAATTTGTTTTCTCTTTCCTTTCTCCTTCCCAATATGTCTTCTGATGTGAACTTTGAATAGAGAGAAGAAGTGAGAGAGTAAGAACCAAGCTAGAATAAGTTTTCATTTGCTTAAAACATATTTAGGTTTGAAAGACAGTAATATGTACTGATTAGGAAAATAAGCTTTGGGCTCAAAAGGTCTAGATTTGAATCGTGGTTCTACCACATATTAATTGCATCCCCCATAGGCCAGTTATTTAAGGTTTGCCTCAGGTTTTAATTTGTAAAGTGGTGATAATAATAACAAATATGTCATAAAAATTATTTTAAATATTAAATAACACCTATACAAAACTTAAAATACTCTCTAGTATATAACAAGGCCCTGTCATAGTTCACTATTGTCATTGTTTTACTATTGGAAATTATGTTATTTTTAAATATTTATTGTGTTCTAGATGCTAGGGTGATAGTTTAATACAGACATCTATATGAATCATAACTGAACACAAATATATACTCTAATGAGAAATACTGCCATATTCTAAAGTGACATAGGACATACAAACTATCCAATGACCTTCCACTAAAACTACTTGCTGTATACAGCTAGTAGGTGAATGTGAGGGTGGCAGAGTACACCTCTTGATCAAGATTTCCTTTTATGCTGGCTCAGGGACTCCCAGCCCAACATTTACACTTCCCCCTCCAAAGAGGAAACAAACTGGGGTTGTTCCAGAGCTTCATTCTTCATCTTTTCCCTTTCTTTTCAGCTCATTCCCAGGCATTTAATGCCATTAAGCAAACTTATGCCATCAATAGCATTGCACCTGGTATGACTCGTGGTCCCAGGTGGAGAAGCAGATGTATAATGGACCTATCTGAAAATGCTACATTAGAGAAAGAGCTCAACAAACAAAATTCATAATGCAGTGCTGAGGATCGCTCTTCCTTCTGTTCCATCATAATTTATCATCCAGAAAAAGGAATTGCCAGATAAAGTGTGGAATGAAACAATTAAGGGGGGAGGAAAAGTGGAGGAGTTTTGTGGCAGCTTCTCCCTGGATATTGTGCAGGGAGAGAGAATGCAAAATGGCATTCAACTCCTATGTGCATGAATTCTAAGCCATTTAGTTAGTATATGGAATGTTTCAGGTTGCCCCAAGAATGTAGACAGGGAACTAAATATTGACTCAGCAAGAGTGCAAATGAGAGATCTAATTTCATTAAATGATACAAAGGGGAGACTTGTTTCATAGATTTCAGTAATTGCTTAAAAGACAAAGAGACTGAATAAAGGTCAAAAAAGTATAGTATTACTAGACTAGTGAGATGTAGGGAAGACATGAGCATAGAAGTGTCTAAAAGTTCAAAGACCATCACTGGCTGACTTCTGAAAACTGATTGGATGTTGTCATGACCATAAGTAAGCAGTAGCACCTTTTAGGTAAAGTCTGAGACTGACACAGGCATCAGTATATTAGTGTAATCCTTTTGAGCTCCAAAAACACCATGTTTCAAGTTCCGCCCCAAAAAGAAGTACATGGAAAGGACTATGAGGATAATGCTGGTGTACTCAAGGTTGGCCATTTCAGAATACAATGTTGGAAATATGGGATAACATGTATATAAACAGACAGACGGGTGAAAAAGGCCTCTGATAAGACCCTATCACTAAACATGGGTCGCAGAGCTCCTCTTAGATAAGGGAGCTGGAGGATATAAGTGGAAAAGGAGGAAAAAGACACAGAATTCCTTCCTTGTACTTAAGTTCTCTGAGCCTTAGTTTCTCACTTACAAAATGAAGATAATAGTGGGACTTGCCTCTGTCCATTGTTGTGTGTATAAAATAATTAATATATGTGGGGGATTTAAAATTATATAGTCAATAAGAGCTTGATAAATGTTAGTTACCATTAATCTTATTTTAATTTTCACAGAAATGAAGAGGACCTTGTCCTAGAAGAGTGTCCCATTTGCTTAAAGTGTGATGTATAGATCCTGAATCATTTTCCATTTCCACTAAAGCTTCTGTGCCCCTCTGATGGACAAGTCAGCATTATGTGTATTTGCTTTGGAATTAGAGAACTAAGTTTAAGATCTCTCTTTTTAATAGCTTTGTGATCTTGGAGAAGTTGCTCAACCTTTTTCAGTTTCATTTTTCTGATCTATAAAATAGTAATAATACTATTTCATATAGATGTTTTTGATAAGGATTATGAGAGAAATGCATTTAAATATTTAGGATAGCATTGAGCATTAATAACCCAGTTTTTTATATATGCACAAGTAGACATATATCATCTACATGTAAACTAAACTTACATGTATGATGCACACACATACCACTCTTTATTTCTTTAAATAGAATCACAGAAATTTATAGTTTGATGATAAGTTACTTCATTCATTCTCTCTGTTTTCAGTCTCATTTACATTCACACCCACTATGCAGGCAAAATGTTTATGGGTCTATACTTATACTATTCCTTAAATTAAATAAGACTTTTCTGGCTTAATATTAAAAACTTTACCTTGCATTTTAAGAAAATTTATATTTTCAGTTCAGTTTCATAGTCCTTTTCTCTCCCCTCCAAGTAAGCAAATTCTTTTATTACTTTGTATTATTTAGCTCAAATTATCTTCAAGATTCTTTAGACTATTTAAATCAAAGTACTAGTAGTTGCTTTGCTGCAGATCTTTGGCATCTATTTCTCCAAACATTTCTTTAATATGTTAATCCATTGTAGGGGTCAACATCTTAAAATCCCATGCTATCAGAAATATTAATCTTGCCAAAATGACTCCTCAGAACTTTTGGGTAGCTGACTTTCTATCCTGTACTGCAATTGAGTAAATCTGAACATATGACACATATATACCCTAATGTTGAATAAAAATATCTGTATGTCTGATCTTTCTTCAAAATCAAGGCCTAATGCCTCTATTTGCATTGGCAACAAGTAAATTAAAGTCCAAGTATCTATCTGAAGATCTTTTACCTTGTGCTGAATATGCTTAAGGGTAGCCTAAGACTGACTTTATATATGTCTTCCATTCCTCACTGGCCACATGTGGCTCAAACTCTAACCTTTTCTCAGAAACAACGATGATTATTCTTCATCAAAGCCCACATTAAGTGCTGCTACTAAAACATGGATGGGCAATAAGCCATTTTATGGTACACAGAGGAATTATCCACTAAAAGGAGAATATTTTCCTAGGCTTCTTTCTTTAAACTTAGTTTGAAATAAACTTCTATAACCATTAGGTGAAACATCTCAATGAATAATATCTCTTCCTGATAGTTATTATTATCCCAAATTAACTACTATTGCGACTACTATTCTAACACTGCTCTTTGTGAGTATCTCCTAGGCACCTAAGGCTAGACTAAAAATGATTTATCATCATGCACCTTACATGTAGTAGTTTGTTTCCCTCCTGGAGGATATTTATCAGCCAAATGAGCAATCCTTCTGTCCTTTCCTTTATTAGTATAGAGATGATGGAACCTTATAGTAAAATTACAAAAAGTACATGAAGCCTAGTTCTGAGGAAATGTAGAGAAAAGATCCCTACCAACCTGTATCAAACTTAAAAGTGAGCAAAAAGGTAAGGATTTTGTTGTCTTAAGTCATTGAGAATTGGGAGCTGTTTATGACAGCAGACTCTAACCTAATTTGACTAACTCAGTGTTGTTGACTAGAAATAAAAAAAACAAAAAAACTTCCTTAAATTATTTTGCCATTGTAGATATTCTTTTTTATGCTATGTGATAACCTGAGGCTAGCCACAAAATAATGTATCTTTGTACGAAAGAGGAGTAATTACTGTCCATCTGATTAAAAGTATAAGTTAATATTCCTAAACCTTTCATGAGTGTCAATTTTTTCATTAGCAATAAGAAATACTACCATGAGCACACACACAGAGTATTTGCTCAGTGTTTGCCACATATGAGTGATATATAAAGGGCTTGCATTCTTTTTGCAAGAACAGAGAACTGTGTTATAAAATTCAACCATGACCCAGGGCTTGACTAAAAACTTCCCCGAGACATCTAACATTGCAGAGATGACTTAATGCACTCGTTCCCCTAAGACTGCCAGAGTGTGTTTTTTTCTGTCTTGTTGTTTTGATCAACTACATTTTCAGAAAGCAGCATTTGTAGACCATAGCTAAAAGGGCTTCACGAAAGTGAGATTTAATGTTGTAACTTCAGGTTTTATAGAGGGTCAGTGTAAGAAATGTCCATTAAAACATTTCTGTCTTTTACAGATCCCTAGGTTAAGTCAGCATTCATCATATTACCAATTGTTACACAAATAATGACCCCATGCAATAAAAAAATTCTTTAAATTTAATGCCTGATAATCATTCTCTTTATTTAGAGAAATGACTATGCTATCTACCCTCAGGCAATGATAACTATATAATCACATTAATTTTCAGTTGACTATAACTAGAGTAACTGATTAACCCAAAAGTTTGGAAATACCCATTTCTTTATTGTTTTAAACATTCTTAAACATCTGTTCTTATTTTTAGTTTCTATTTTTTGAATCATGAAACTGCTACATTTTTTTTCAGAAGCATAAAAAAATACAAATTCTGTTTGTAAATTAACATTTTCCACAATTATATACTTTTATTTTTCTTTCCAATGGGGTTGAGAACAAGGCTCTGTTTACTCACCCCTGCATTGTTGTTTCAGGGCAGCAAAATGAGAATATATATGTTAGTGTGGAACAGCACAAAGAGCTCTGAAGCCAGAGCCCGGATTCCCATTTTCACTCCATCACTTACCAGCCATATGGCATTTGGCAAGTCCTGTTCATTTATTAAGCTTAGTTTTCTTGTCATCCAAATACCACAAGTTCACTTACAGCGTTGTTGAAAGGATAAAATAATACATATAAATGTTTCAATACGAGTGGGGTATTTACCATCTTCAGCCATCACCTCTTTCCCATCCACAAAGGGACAGTGAAGAGCACAGTGATGTTATCATTTATCTCTTAAATAGGTACCTTCAAAGAGAGCCTACAGAACTTTGTGCTTGTGGTTTTCTGAAGTCCTGTCCTCAGAAGAGGGCTGGGGAAGGAGCTTTAACAGGGTGTGTAAGGTAGAGATCAGTAAGAACATTATTAGTTTCAGCCAGAGACCACATCTGGCTAAACTCATAGGGGCTGTGATCAGGTTCCACTGGGAGGCAAGGAGTCTGGCCTTTTGTATCTTCCTGTCCTGCAGGGTGGTTCCACTCTGACTGAGAACAATTATCCAGAGAAGAGAGCAGCTGGGAGATCTCAGCTGCCAAACACTCGCAGTAGCTGGAAATGGGTGAACTACCAGGTGAGAGGATCTGGCAGGAGTAGCAGCCTCTGTAATAGCATTATTATCTTTTCCTTAATTTTTTATTTTGTCATCCCTTAGGCCAATAGTTATCAACTAGGGACAACATTGTATTTGGCAACATCTGGGGACATCTTTGGTTATCACAACTAAGTGATGTGGGAGCATTGGCCTCTAGTGAATAGGCCAGAGTTACTGACAAACACCCCATCAAGCACAAACATCCCATACATTCCCAATCATTATCCAGTCCCAAATCCCAATGCTAATATAAAAAAGACAATATTTACAGCTCATTACAAAAGTTACTGATTTTCTATTAATATCATTCAGACTTTACTAATCAAAAGAGAAAAATGTGGGATTGCATTGATTTTGCTAAGGAAAACACACACACACACACACACACACACACACACACACACTCACACACACACACACACACCACAAACCCACTCTCAGGAATTTTTATCTTGTGAAAACTATTAGTATTCCTTCATAATCTGCAACAGCAAGCATAAATTCAGCATGAGTCACGGACTGAAATGGCTACTTTTGCAAATCTCATCCATTCTCCCTTGTGCCTTTCTTCACATCAGCTTTTAGCTCTGCCTTTATCCACCACACCTTTATGGATTTCGTTGCCAGCATTTTGCTGTCCTGGACTCGTTCGCTCCTGAATTTTTATTTCTCCCCCCTTTTCTTCTGTGCTTTTTTTCTCCCTGGCTTCCAGCTGAACTCATAAATATCAGGGTGTTTGCATCCAGCTCTGCTCTTTTCCTTCAGCTGCACTTTGCCTAATGGGGACTCTGGCACACCTTGCCGCTGTCAGATCCGTCCTGCTCACTTTCACGGCCTCCCTCTGCAGCTCCTTGAAACTCCGTGGGTTCAGATAATCTAGCACATGATAGAAATAATCAATCCTCATTCTTCTTTTCTAAGAATTAATAAAAATTAAGCTACTTTTTCTCAGAGTTTTCATTGTCTTGTATTCTTCTGATATTTTTATTTTTAATACTATGGAACTATTTGATATTTAAGTGAGAATATGGCAGATCTTTTAAGGGGTAAATTTAATAGATAAGACTCTCCCATCACATTTATATTTTTCTTCTCTCTCCCCTCTACTTCATGAACTTGTGTGTGTCCGCGAATACTCGCGCGCACTCTCACACCTCATTCAGATGTTTTATCCTCTTCATCTCTTAATTGTACAGAGGATCTAATTTCACAAAATAGATCTCTGCTTCTGTGGGAAATTCCAGGCAGTCTCAGTAAAGCCTTGTCAAATCAATCCCATAATCATGAACAATATAGTGTACCATTTTTATATGCCTGTCTCACTTTCCTCTAAAATTAACAGGTAATTCCTAAAGCATTTGATCTCTCTTACTAATGTGCATTGCCTAAACAAAATCCTAGAAGCATCTTTTTACAACAAACCAAGACAAAACTATTTGCTTCTACATATTATAATTTGTCTCTTGAAGCTAAATATAAAATTTGGAAAAGAAATGTGAAGGAAGAGACATCCAAAAGGAATGAGATCAAGGATTCGGGAAAGATGGTTATATAGAAAGCACCAGAAATCTGTCTTCCCTCCCAGACCATAATTGTATTGGTGGAATCTGTCTGATACAAGTTTTTAGGAGCTCTGTAGTCTATTGAAGATTTGCAACCTCCAGAGGGAGGCTTGGGAGGTACATCATGGTCAATGTATTTCCGTTTCACTCTTAGCACAGTAGCAGCTATCTATCCTGCACACCCCGCCACTTGGCAGGCAGCTCTGCACGTGTTCCTGAAGCAGCTTGCACACAACTTGTAAGAGCCCGGAACCAGGTAAGTAAAGAAGACCCTGTCCTCCAAATATCAGGACTCTGGACCCTGATCACTGGTTGCTGATTTTCATCACAGAGATGCAGGCCAAGAGGCAGTGGCCATCATTGTTAGATCTACCCATATTGTTACAGGTCTTTCCATTCGCTTAAAGTGACTTTCAGGGGACTTAAAAGTCTAGCACCTTATTTAAATCCTTCATTTTATCTTTCTCCCATTTTTGGAAGTCAGACATTAAAGACTAGGACATTCAAAAGCAACTACATCGTCAGGGGATATATGTATGTGCCAAGGGGAAGGCACAGGTTTAGAAGAGATCTGAGAAGACTTTTCAGTTATATTTCAGGCTAATTCTTAACACAGAGATAGACTTAAATGATCCAAAATCAAAATGACAACAACAAAAAGAAATAAAAAAAAACACAACAACAAACTATGGGAAAGCAAAGGTATCTGATTTCTAGAGTTACCATATAATTAGATTCAAATGTCCAGTTTAAAAAAAAAAACACACAAAAATCATACACCTATGGATGAGGTCACTGGGAGTGAGGTAAGGGTAGAGAAAGGGGTGGGAGCCGAGTGGAGGGGAGCTATGGAGGGGAAAAAAGAGAAACGAATGTAATAATCTGAATAATAAAGATTTAATTTAATAAATAAATAAATCAATAACAACACATATTATACAAAGAAACAGGTACGTTCCATTCAAAGGAACAAAAATGAAAACCAACAAAACTGTCCATATAAAAGGCTTAATGACAGATCTACAAGAAAAAGATTTTAAGATATGCTGAATTAAAGATGCTCAGAGAACTGAAGGAGGACATGAAGAAAGTCAAGAATGACACATGAACAAAATTGAACTATTAATAGAGAGAGAGAATACATAAAAATAAACCAAAAAGGCACTAAAGTACCATAACTAATATGAAAAATAAAAATCACTACAGGGTTTTGCAGGTTTGAGCAAGCAAAAGGGTCAATAAACTTGAAAATATGGCAAAGAAATGAACAAGTCTGGGAACTGGACAGAAAAAGACCTGAAGTGAACTGACTCTAAATAAATGTGGGGCATGTTTAAGTTGATCAATATACCCGCTGTAGACATGTCAGGAGGAAAAAATTGAAAGTCTATTTGAAAAAAATAACAGTTGGAAACTTCCCAAATTTGATATTATATATGAATATAAAACATCCAAAAAATTCAAAGAACTCCAATTTGGATGAATTGAAAAAGATTCAACCAAGACATATTATAATCAAACTATTGAAAGCAAAACACAAAAGGAAAATTTTGAAACCAAGAAGGAAGCAACTTTTCATTTATAAGGACTACTCAATAAGAATTTCAGATTTCTCATTAGAAACTTTAAAGGCCAGAGGGCAATGAAATAATATTTTCAAGATGCTAAAAGAAAAATAGTTGATTGAGAAAACTATATCCACACAATGGTCCTTCAAAAGTTACAAAGGAGAAATTAAGATTTTTTTCAGATAAACAAAGGCTAGTGACTTTCATTACCACTAGACCTGCCCTGAAGGATATGCTAAAGGGAGACATTCAGGTTGAAATGAAAAGACATTAGTAACTCAAAGTTGTATGAAGTCATAAAGATCTCAATAAAGTAAAAAGAGTGTGAAAGAGTAAAAGCTATATTATTTAACAATATTGTTTTTTAAGGATTTAAGAAGGTAATACATTTTTTAAAAATAGTCTATAAGTTAATATAATTTTTTAAAATATATTTTATTGAATTTTTACAGAGAGGCAGAGGGAGGGATAGAGAGTTAGAAACATAGATAAGAGAGAGACATCCATCAGCAGCCTCTTGCACACCCCCTACTAGGGGTGTGCCTGCAACCAAGGTACAAACCTTTGACCAGAATCGAATCTGGGACTTTTCAGTCTGCAGACCAACGCTCTATCCACTGAGCCAAACCGGTTTTGGCTAATTTTGGTTTTGAATACATTTTTCTACATAATTTAAGATATTAATGCATTAAGATTGTTATTAGTTTATGTTTTTGGACAAACAATGTATATAAAGATGAAATTTTGTTACATTAACAACTGAAAGGGATGGTGATATTGTTAAAGAAGCAGAATTTTTTTTTGCTATTAAAGTTAAGCTGATATAAATTCAAGTCAGAATTTTATAATTTTAGTATGTTAAATATAATCCCACTGTAATCAAAAAGAAAATAATTGAAGAACATACACAAGAGAAAATGAGAAAGGAACTTAAACATTCACTATAAAATAAGATCAGAAATTCTAAGTTGGAAGGAACAATAGAACTAATTTAGTTTTATAGATAGAGGAACAAGCAGACCCAAAGAGAGTAATGTCTAGACCAGCGGTTCTCAACCTGTGGGTTGCGAATCCTTTGGGGGTCGAATGACCCTTTCACAGGCATCACGTAAGACCATCGGAAAATGCAGATATTTACATCATGATACATAACAGTAGCAAAATTTCATGGTTGGGGGTCACCACCACATGAGGAACTATATGCAAGGGTCGTGGCCTTAGGAAGGTTGAGAACCACTGGTCTAGACTATAACATCTCCTAATTTGGAGTCTACTCATTTTCCTGTTGCCTCATGTTAGCATCTCATGTGGAAGGTGAGTTATGTTCCGGTAAGGTTTTCTTAAGAATCTAGGATCATTAAGTCATCATTTTATCAATTAATACTATGTTCTAGTCAGTGTTTTTCCACATCTTTAAATTAAAACCATTCCTTGTCTCTTGATATCTGCAGTAACCATCCTGGTTGGGTGGAATAATATCACTTCCTGTTATTTTGGCACTAAACTCACTGGGAGGCCAGAGGGCTTACTTCCTATAGCAATAAAACAAAGAACATGAGAGCTAGATTCTGTTCCTGCTTCTGTTCCATTAGATTTCTTCACGAATTAAGGTAAGTCATTAGAAGTTATTGAACTATTTCATTGTTTCTAATGTTAATCTGAGGTAGATATAATGAATAGATTATTTCCAAATTTCCTTCAAATGCATAGCTCAATCAGCATTTTCAAGAAAATATAATGCAGACTGGTGCAGCCACTATAAAACAGTATTGATGATTCCTCAAAAAATTAAAAAAAAAATGGACCTGCCTTTTGACCCAGTGATTACATTTCTGGATATATATCTGAAAAGACCCAAAGCCTGGATTCAAAAGAATATATACACCCCATGTCCACTGTAGTGTTATTTACCATAGCTAAGATATAGAAACAACTCAATTGCCCAACAATTGACTACTGGATAAAAAAGCTGTCATACATATATACAATGCAATCTTATTTGGCCATTAAAAAGTGGAATCTTACCATATGCAACAGCATGGATGGATCTAGAGGGTATTATGCTAAAGTGATAGAAATCTATCAGAGAAAGACAAATTATTTCAGTCATACATATACATATACGTATATTATATATATATATATATATATATATATATATATATATATATATACTCCTATATAATACAAGGGTAATATTCAAATAGACTATATGGCAGAACAACAACCAGTCAAAGTAAAATATGCTAATGATATGTTAAGGTTGCTCAATTGCTCTGTATGATGTTCACGGACTACCAAGAGGCAGATGCTTTGACCAGTAGGTTAGCTTGCTGCTGGGGTCTGACCTGTCCAGACTGAGTGAGATGGGCCAAACATGCACTGGAGTCCCTTTCTGGCTCAGTAGTATACTGGCAGGGTCCCTCAGCCTGGCCTGTGCCTTCTTGCAATCTGGGGCTCCTTGGGGGATATCAGAGAGCAGGTTTCAGCACCATTCTGCAGGCCACTCCCCTTGGAAGGGCGCCAGATGCAGGTCTCAGGGCTGGCAAGTGCTGCTGTGTCAGTACAAGCCTATCCCGATTGGGACTGATTGGGTGGGAGTCTGCAGCAGGCACAGTTGGGCCAGGATAAGTGGGAAAAGCAGGTAGGAGTTGCAGGCAGTGTTGGACTGTGGGTTTTGGCCCAATTCCTGGAAGTCACCCAGAGGGACCCCATCTGTGCACAAATTTGTGCGCCAGGCCTCTAGTCTATACTAATAAAAGAGAAACATGCAAAGTGACCATACCTCCACTATTCCCACAAGCCATACCTACCAGCCAATCAGGAACAAGTATCCAAATTAACCCAACCAAGATGGCTACAGCCATGGAGTAAGTAGGAGGCTTGGGTTTCCCTGGCAATGGAGGAAGCCAAGCTTCCCACCAGCCAGCCCTGGCCTCCACTCAAGGCTACAAAGTTTAAATTATAGAAGATAAATAAATCCCAATAAAAATGGCAGCAGCCACGGAACTGGAGAGAGCAAGAAGCTTCAGTTGGCTTCACAGACAAGCCAAGCTTCCTCGCTGGCCCTGGCCTCCACTCAAGGCTACAAAGTTTCAATTATAGAAACCCACTCTTGGGTGGCCAGGGGGTGTGGCCAGCCCGCAAACCACCACAGGCCCTTCATTCAGGCCACCTCTCGCTCCAAGGGAATCCCCATCTTGATCCAGGACACCCTTCAGGGCAAAGCCGCTGGCCCCCACCCATGCACTTGGCTTCTATCCTATCTAATAAAAGAGTAATATGCAAATTGCTAGTCACTCCAACACAAAAGATGGATGCCCCCATGTGGACACAAGATGGCCAGCAGGGGAGAACCTGGGAAGGACCAGGCCTGCAAGGGAGGATAGTTGTGGGCGATCAGACCAGCAGGGGAGGTGAGTTGGGAGGGATCAAGTCTGCACGGGAGGGCAGTTGGGGGCAATCAAGCCTTCAGGGGAGGGGAATTAGGGGTGATTAGGCCGGCAGAGGAGGGAAGTTTGGGGTGACCGGGCCTGCAGAGAAGGGCAGTTAGGGGCAATCAGGCGGGCAGAGGAGTGGTTAGAGGGTGATCAGACTGGCAGGCAGAAGTAGTTAGGGGCAATCAGGAAGGCAGGCAGGCAGGAAGGCAAGCAGTTGGGAGTCAGCAGTCCTGGATTGTGAGATCGGTTAGGGTCTAAACAGGCAGTTGGACATCCCTCGAGAAGTCCCAGATTGGAGAGGGTGCAGGCTGGGCTGAGGGACACATACCCCTGCTGTGTATGAATTTCATGCACCGGGCCTTTAGTATACAATAAAAGGCTAATATGCAAATAGACTGAACCGTAGAACACCAAACAACTGTTTGCTATGATGTGTGCTGACCACCCGGGGGCGCGCACGGAACATGGTGGGCGTCGGCAGCAGGTGGCAGAGTGCATAACATGGTGGGCATTGGCCGCAGCAGTCTAAAGTTAAGTTTATTGGTAAAGTGTATTTTCCTCTTTACTTTTACTTCTGGCCCTTCTCTGCATTCCTCTCCCCTCTCCCCATTCTATATTCTATATCTCTTTGCCCCTTTTTAAAAACTATAAATACTTCAGATAATTTTCTAAATCTTTAGTTTTTCTAATTTTCTTGATGACTATCAATTATTGCAATAAGTTCAGAAAGCTCATTAAATAATTCCCTTAATGCCTTAATGGGGCCAGCGCATTCACCTACTAAGTCATTCTGTATGTACTTGATTGCCTCGGCTCTGCAGGCCCTTGTGGCTCCTTTGGTCGATAGCTGTATTGTTGCTATTTCTTTCATTCCTAATTGAGTGCACATTGCCTCTTGACTTCTGCTAATGCTAAGTTGCAGTTGCTTGGCAAATTTTCAATCTTGCTGATCTCCCCGCCCTTCCCCAGCTGATTAGTTTTATTTATTCAATCTTTAAAATTGTGGCTTTGGCACTTCTGCCTCAGGGTAAGAGAGAACACACAATTAAATACATTAAAGAAAATATAAAAACATGGTTATATAATTCATCAGTTTTAACTAGTATATAAAGGTGTTGGCCTACACATGTAACAATGAGGAAAGGGTAATTTTAAAGTTCAAACCATTTAAATTATTTTATTTTCTCCTCTTAAATTTTATTTTTTATATAGACAGGATAGAATATAGTAATATTTATGTTTTATGGTAAGGCATCTTTCACAAAGATTAATAGCTTCCCCAATTGGCACTAGGCATAAGGACACTAGACAAACTGATATAATATTTACTAGAGGCCTGGTGCATTAAATGTGTGCATGAAGGGGGGTGCCCTTCAGTCCAGCCTACACCCTCTCCAATCTGAGACCCCTCAAAGGATGTCCAACTGCCCATTTAGGCCTGATCTCAGTAGAATGAGGTCATCCCTCTCGCAATCCAGGACTGCTGGCTCCCATCTGCTCACCTTTCTGCCTTCCTGATTGCCCCTAACCACTTCTGCCTTCCAGTCTGATTACCCCCTAAAACTCCCCTGCCAGCCTTATTGATGCTTAACTACTTCTCTGCAACCCTGTTTTCCCCCTAACTGCCCTCCCCTGCAAGCCCGATCACCCCCAACTTCTTGCCTCTGTAGGTTTGATCACACCCAACTGCCCTCCCTTGCAAGCCTGATTGCCCACAATTGCCCTCCCTTGCAGGCCTGATTGCTGATAACTTCTCTCCCCTACTGACCATCTTGTGTTCACATGGAGGCAGGATCTTTGACCACATGGGGGCAGTCATCTTGTGTGTTTGAATAATGAACAATCTGCATATTTGTCTTTTATTAGGATAAAGGCCTCATGCATGGGTGGGGGCCAGCTGGTTTGCCCTGAAGGTTGTCCCAGATCAGGGTTCTCTTGGGGTGTGGGGCAGCCTGCG
>PVJN01033123.1:0-23659 GCA_004026805.1 Lasiurus borealis | reverse complement strand
TCAGTCGGAGCTCAGACCTTATTAAACATCAAAGAGTCCACACTGGTGAAAAACCCTATAAATGTGAGCAATGTGGGAAAGCCTTCAGTCAGAGCTCAGATCTTATTATACATCAGAGAATCCACACAGGAGAAAAACCCTATCAGTGCAGTCACTGTCATAAAAGTTTTAGCCAGCGCTCAGACCTGGTAAAACACTTAAGAATCCATACTGGAGAGAAGCCTTATACATGTAACCAGTGTAACAAACATTTTAGTCAGAGTTCTGATGTTATAAAACATCAAAGAGTCCACACTGGTGAAAAACTGTATAAATGTGATGTGTGTGGGAAAGCCTTCAGTCAGAGCTCTGATCTTATTCTACATCAGAGAATCCATACCGGGGAGAAACCATATCCATGCGATCAGTGTAGCAAAAGTTTCAGTCAGAACTCAGACCTTATTAAACATCGAAGGATCCACACTGGAGAGAAACCCTATAAATGTAATGAATGTGGAAAGGCTTTTAATCAGAGTTCAGTCCTTATTCTGCACCAGAGAATCCACACTGGAGAGAAACCCTATCCATGTACTCACTGTAGCAAAACGTTCAGCAGACTTTCAGATCTTATTAATCACCAGCGAATTCACACTGGAGAAAAGCCTTATCCATGTAACCAGTGCAGTAAAATGTTTAGTCAAAGATCAGATCTTGTGAAGCATCATAGGATTCATACGGGTGAGAAACCCTATGAATGTGATGAATGTGGGAAAACCTTTAGTCAAAGTTCCAACCTTATTCTACATCAGAGAATCCACACTGGAGAGAAACCTTATCCATGCAGTGATTGTTCTAAAAGCTTTAGTCGTCGTTCAGACCTTGTTAAACATCAAATAATCCACACTGGAGAGAAACCATATGCATGTAATCAGTGCAATAGAAGTTTTAGTCAGAGCTCAGACCTCACTAAACATCAGAGAGTGCACTCTGGGGAGAAGCCCTATCATTGCAATAGTTGTGAAAAAGCCTTCAGTCAGAGTTCTGACCTTATTCTTCATCAAAGAATTCACACTGGAGAAAAACCATACCTGTGCACAAAGTGCGGCAAAAGTTTCAGTCAGAACTCAGATCTTACCAAACACCAGAGAACCCACACTGGGGAAAAACCATACAAATGTAATGAGTGTAGGAAGGCCTTCAGTCAGTGCTCAGCTCTCATCCTACATCAGAGGATCCACACTGGGGAGAAGCCGTATTGGTGTGATCAGTGTGGCAAAAGCTTTAGTCGGCGCTCTGATCTCATTAACCATCAAAGAATCCACAAATATAGATGTGATACCTTTGGGAAAGCCTTCAGCACATGTGTTGAACATCAGAGAATCTGCACTGGGGAGGAATCCCACCAGTGTATTCAGTGCAGCAGAACTTTTACCGAACTCTCTGAACTTACTGATCATAAGAAAGTCTATTCTGGCCAAGACAATCTAGATGTGACGAATGTGATAAAACCTTTAGTGTATACACAAACTTTATTCAGTACCAGAGACACTGTACTGGAAAAAAACTTATGCTATTGATGATTAAGAAAAAATTTTTAATGTTCAACTCTTGTAAGAAGAAAAAAAACTAACAGGCAAAGTGGAGAGAAAAACATTGATTCAATTGTTATAAAATTGTGGGGAAATGTTCAATGTGAATAAAAATTTTACTAAAAGAAATAAAAATAAAAATAAAATAAATATATTGGAAAAATAGGTTTGGCAAATCTATATTCAATCCACTTTATGTTCTCTGGGCAAGAATTTTACCTCTGTGACAGGAAATGTAACAAGCAATGAAGAACTTTCACCCAAACCAACAAGAATGCTGGCTGAATCACAAAACGCACATCTCTAACCTACAGACCTTTGCCTTTGTCCTTTTTTTCCCGCCAGCTCAGCAACTGTTCTGAAGTGAACATCTAAGAGAATACAGGAAGCTACAAAACCTCTTAATTATATTCAATGACAACGACTGTGTCCACAGAGATAAACATGCCTGGAGATCCTCACACCTGTGTACACACTGCTCCTATAGTCTTTTTCTTAGAAACATTCCTGGATGCACATTTAGAAGAGAAAAATTCCATGTCCCCTCTAAAACTTGTTAGGTCAGTGTTTCTGCAGTGAAAGGGTTTCCACTAACTGCGATGATCCTCCAATCAGTGACAGTCACCCATGGAATTGTAGGCATTAGGGCACATAGGATCTGCAGAAAGGAAGTCCTGGGGAAGAGATTACCTTCACGTGTATGGGCATCCCTTGAAAACAAGAAAAAATTCACGCTGTTGGAAAATATACTTGATGTTGTCACAACTACCCCCTCTAAGGAGTGATCTCTGTCTCAAAGCATCCATCTTCTGGACAAGCCATTTTGAGTGCAATTAATGTGAGATATCTCTCAGCCTAATTTGTAAATTAGCTCTGCACAAAAGAATTTGAATGTGAAAAATTTCTTAGCTATATAGGGAATGTATTCTTAATTAGGACTTAACAATTACATAATGTATGTGATTAAATGTATGAGATACAATTCAGACCAGTAGACCAAAGAGGCCACAATATTTCCTAGGAAAATATGGGCAGCAATATAAATTTGGCAAACACTGCTGAGCTAATTACTGCCCTATATTGTTTCCTGCAAAGCAAAGGATGTTTGAGACCCAATAAGAGTTGTTCACCTCATCATGCTTGGAGAGCCCAGATCTCATTATAATTTAACCCACAGAATAAATAGAAACAGAATAGAATACCCAAGATTAAAGAAGTCTTAGGAAAAAGCCTTCATTATTTTATTTTTTAAAAATATATTTTATTGATTTTTAAAAAAATGTATTTTATTGATTTTTCAGAGAGGAAGGAAGAGGGTTAGAGAGCCAAAACATTGATGAGAGAGAGACATCGATCAGCCGCCTCATGCACGCCCCCTACTGAGGATGTGCCCGCAACCAAGATACATGTCCTTGACTGGAATCGAACCTGGGACCCTTCAGTCCATAGGCTGACACTCTATCCACTGAGCCAAACCGGTTTCGGCAAGCCTTCATTATTTTGTAAATCAAAGGGACATGAGACTGCCAATTCTTGCATTGATGACTAATACACTCAATAAATTCATCACTGGCTTTTAGGAAAAGTATGACCATGAGAATGCCAGTTCCTCCACAATACTACTATGTTTTCTCCGGCCAACACGAATCATTGCTAGGTGCCAATTGGTGAGAGGGAAAACAATTAAGAACCAAGGGCTCAGGTATTCCTAATTTTCTTCAACAAATTAAATATCAGAGTTAGCTTCCCCGGACACATGAAGATGGTGGGGACCTTATAGGTGGTTCAGGTGAAATACCTTCAGCAACAGAAATATGCAGTGACATAGATCTGGAAAGACATCTCTGAAGGTTACAAAGTGCAACCTAGGTACATATGTTTCCAACATAAAAACAAGTAAACACAACAGCAAAAATAGTTGCAGGGATATTACATAATGTATGTGATTAAATGTATGAGATACAATTCAGACCAGTAAGACTTCACATAATTTCTTATACAATTGTTAAGTCCTAATTAAGAATACATTCCCTATACAGCTAAGAAATTTTTCACATTCTAATTCTTTTGTGCAGAGCTAATTTACAAATTAGGCTGAGAGATATCTCACATTAATTGCACTCAAAATGGCTTGTCCAGTGTGAACTCTGATGATATTGAAGACTGTTGCTACTTGTAAAAGATTTCCCACATTCACTGCATTTATAATCCTTTTCTCCTGTATGAACTCTCTGATGACTATGAAGATGAGTGTTAGTGGCAAAAGATTTTCCACAATCATTGCACTCATATGGCCTTTCTCCACTGTGAAAACTTTGATGATTATGGAGGCTACTTTTCCTGGTAAACGATTTCCCACATTCACTGCACTCATAAGGACTTTCTCCAGTGTGAAATCTCCGGTGAATTAGAAGGCTATCAATCCTTGTAAAAGATTTCCCACATTCACTGCATTTAAAAGGCTTTTCTCCAGTGTGAACTCTCTGATGATGACGAAGGCCAGTGCTCTTAGTAAAAGATTTCCCACATTCACTGCACTCATAAGGCCTTTCTCCAGTGTGAACTCTGTGATGATAATGGAGGCCATTGCTACTGGTAAAAGCTTTCCCACATTCTCTACACTTATGAGGCCTTTCTCCAGTGTGCAAAACTTGATGATCACCTAGACTGTTCCTACTGCTAAATGCTTTTCCACATTCACTGCACTGATAAGGCCTTTCTCCAGTGTGAACTCTTTGATGACGACGAAGGTCCGTGCTACTGGTAAAAGATTTCCCACATTCATTGCATCCATCAGGCCTTTCTCCATTGTGAACTCTCTGATAACGGAGGCCATTTCTACTGGTGAAAGCTCTCCCACATTCAATGCATTCATAAGGCTTTTCTCCACTGTGACCTCCCTGTAGATAACGAAAGCTAGAAAATTTCGTAAAATATTTTCCACATTGAGGGACCACAAAACGCTGACTTCCAACATGGACGCCCTTTTCCTGAATAAACATGTAGGTGCAACTAATGTCTTTTTTACATTCTCCTCTGGTGTAAAAATATCTTCTCCTTTGAGACATCATCCTACATGTTGAAATAGCATTTGAACTGTCTTTGGTTTGAGTAGCCTTTAGGTGGAAAGGTCCTGACCCGGTAAGGACACCCTTCCCAACCTCCCATGAGAAACGATTCTGGAACACATTGAAATCGCAGATGTTTGCAAGTGAGATCCTGTCCACACCTGTATTGAAAGTCTTCTCTCTTACACGCTGCTGGTGTAATTGGAAAATGTTTCCCAAAACGAGCCCACAACTCTCACAGGGGTGGCTCTTCTGGGAAGACAAGGCTGCCTTCATCAGATTCCTTGCCTGTGACACTCTTACAGAAACCTTCTGTTTAGTCGGGGCCTCCACATTCTCTGCTCCACAGCAGCAACCTGAACAAAAGAAAACGCTGGTGAAGTACCTGATAAAACAGAATATCTTCACAAGTGTTTATCTATGATGACTGGATAAGATTCCATTGAATCATTTTTAAGAAGAGGAAGTTAGACTCTGAGGGAAAATGGCTGTTATATATAATGTGGCCCGAAAAGTCAGTAGATGATGAAAATCTCAGCAACGGGGGAACAGAAGTATACGATGAGACACAAAGAAGAGAGGCAGGGTGTTCTCATTGTTCCTCCATAAATGGCTTCCTTTAGGACCTATCATGTGAATCTGGAGGATAATTTCAATCTGCTCAAACCCATAAAAATCAACTGTTTTAGAGCACATGATGTTCAGTGTCAGTATAATAATACACGTGCACTGTCAGGCTCTGCAGGTACAAACCAATATTGTACTGCAAGAAAGAGAGATACATGAAAGAGATAGAGGTGTGAAGTTTACAGAGGTTAAGGTTATCCATCAGCTGGGAATCCGAATAGAATGATCACTATTAAAACTGAGTCCTTGGCAAAATGTCAATATTAAGCAAGAAGTAGTAGAATCAGATGAGGAGTGGGCAATGGTAACAAAACAATGTAGAATAAAATGGGTTCCTAGTTATGAATGTAACAAAGCCCAGGCATGAAAACCACCCCCACAGCCCTTCACCAAGGAAAGATTGCCTCTGGGTCTACCCTGTCATCGATAAAGTCATGTTTCTTCTGTGATGCACAAAGCATTCTGCCTCTTACATCCCAGTTGAGCCATTTAGTGGCAAAAATGATGCAGATATTTTATTTTTAAGGTTATTTTCTATTTTTTATATATGTTTTTTATTGAATTCAAAGAAGAAGGGAGAAAGATAGAAATATCAATGATGAGAATCATTGATTGGCTGCCTCCTGCATGTCCCCTACCAAGGATCGAGCCTGCAACCTGGGCATGTGCTCTTGCCTGGAATCGAAACTGTAACCCTTGAGTCCACAATACAATTCTCTATCGACTGAGCCAAACTGGCTAGAGCAATGCAAATCTTTTGGTAAAATATATTTTAATGATTTCAGAGAAGGAGAGAGAGAGAACATCAATGATGACACAGAATCATTGATTGGCTGATTCCTGCATGACCCCTACTAGGGAATGAGCCCACAACTTGAGCACATGCCCGGACTGGGAATCAAACCCATGACCTCTGGTTCACAGTTTGATGTTCAACCACTGAGCTAAGCCAGCCAAGCAATGATGCAAATCTTAAAAGAAATAATGAAAAGATGAATCGTCAGCACTATGGTAGGACAACAAAGCACAAATGAGATCACAGGAAAAAAAATCTCTCAGTGACATCAGCAAGAAGGCAGAATCAGAGCTAAGAGAACTATTCCTCATCAGAGCTAAGATAACTATTCCAGACAGATATTCAGGAACCCTAAAAAAAAACATAGAAAATGGGAACAAGACACTAACGAAGACAAAGAATAACATGGAAAACCAAATAAAGAAGAACTAAATAGAAAGGATGACAGGAAACTGGGTGAAGAAACATTTGAAGATACATACAGTAAAATAAAAGGGTGAGAATTACTTCTAGCAGCCACTGTGCTTCTGCTCTGTAGCCTGTTCTTCAAGAAACCCTGGAGATTTTTGTTTTTAAAAATCATAGAATGCGCCCAAACCGGTTTGGCTCAGTGGATAGAGCATCGGCTATGGACTGGAAGGTCCTGGGTTCGATTCCGGTCAAGGGCACGTACCTTGGTAGTGGGCACATCCCCACTGGGGGTTGTGCAGGAGGTGGCTGATAGATGTCTCTCTCTCATCGATGTTTCTGGCTATCTCTCTCCCTTCTCCTCTGTAAAAAATCAATAAAATATATTAAAACAAACAAACAAACAAAAAACATAGAATGCCCTTGACAGTATGGCTCAGTTTGCTGGAATATCGTTCTGTGTATCCAAGGGTCTTGGATTGGATTTCCAGTCAGGGCACATATCAGTATGTGGGTTCCATTTCCAGTCATGGTGTGTCCGGAAGGCAGCAGATTGATGTTTCTCACTCACACGGATGTTTCTCTCTCTCTATGTTTCTCTCTCTCTCTCTCACTCTCTCTCTTTCTCTCTCTCTAAAAGCCCAGGGATCGAATGGTGGAACCACAAGAACAAATAGTTGATCAGTCACTATGACGTGCACTGACCACTAGGGGGCAGATGCTGAAGGCAGGAGTTTCCCCCTGGTGGTCACTGAGTTATCAGAGTGGGAGCAGCCACTAGCAAGCCCAGGGTGAGGTCAAGTCTAAGAACCTATCAAAACCTGAGACTCCAGATTCTGGCCTGACCTCCCATGCAGGCCCTCTAAGGTGTTTTCTAGAAAGAGCACAGCGAGCTGGTATAGGTGGATGGCAAGAGGGGACATAACCTGGACCCCCAAGGGAGGCTGTCCTGATCACTGAGGGTCCTGAAGCACGGAAGCTCTGAACATCCCCGATGGCATCACTGACCTGGCCTCATACATCAAGTACATTCACCGAGTGGCTTTGGGGAGCAAAGCTCTCTACCAGGGTCCTCCGGGACACAGAACATGCCTTTACCCAAGACATTACCCCAAAGTATCAGTTCAGACTAATTTCCTCATTCAACAGCTGCTCAGACTGCGGGATGAGCAGTCCTGCCACATTGAGCAGATGCCCACAGGCTATGTCCCCAACCAGTACACAAATCCATGCACCGGGCTTCTATAGTAATAAATAAATACATAGGAATTTCAAGGTAGCCAAACACAGAACAGCAATTAATGAAGTCTAGAGACAGAATTAATAAAAAGACAACCTACCAAAGCTTATGTATAACATTCAGAATATGTAAATCTAAAAGGACATTTTGTAGGAATAAATGCCTATATTATCAGAAAAGATCACAAAAAACATAACCTGGCACCTCAGGAAACTAGAAACACAACAGCAAAGTAAACCCAAAAGTTGAAAAGAAATGAAACCATAAATATTAGAATAAACATGAATAAAAGGGAGACAAAAGAAAAGAACACTTAAAAGGTATTTTTTAAAAGAAACAAAACATGGAGAATCCAGGATGGCGGCATAGGTAAACACCTACACTGCTGCCTCACACAACAATTTCAAAACTACAACTAAAAGACAGAACAGACATCATCCAGAACCGCAGGAAAGCTGGCTGAATAGAAATCCTACAACTAGAAGGAAAGAGAGGGGCTCACAGAAACCCAGAGGAGCTGCAAAAAGCTGAGGTACAGAGACGCTCGCTCTGAGAGAACAGGTGCCGGAGTACCTGGCTGGCTTTCTCTGGCAGGAGGGAGACACAGACTCCCAACGGCATTGAACCCCTTATCTTATGACACTAAACCCCAGATCCAGCTGAAACTCATACGGGGGGAGTTTGGACTGTGAAAAGGGAGAGGTGCACGGAAATGTAGGGGAGTCGCAAAAGATCAGGTCCGGTGGCGGGTACAGCACTGCGCAGAGGACAGACTGCTGATTGTGCCGCTGGCTTTCGCGACTGGGCGGGAGAGAGACCCTCCCAACTGTGCCACTTCTGACTCCACTAAGCCCGTTTCCGGCGAAACCCTGGAGACCTAGACTCATGTGGTCCTGGTGCACAGGGGAGATGGAAAGGCAGCGGTCTAGAGGCACTGCGGACGCGCGCCCACAAGGACCGCTCCAGCGATTACCCAGTCACGTGAGACTCAGGGGCCTTGGAGGGTGGAGCCGACTGGAAGGCAAGGCGGTCCCTTAAGCCCTGAGATTCCACCCATCCCAAGCTATCAGAGACTTCTTCGGTTTTGCAAGTCTGGTATCATAAGGCCGAATTCAACACAGAAGTTTCCCCGGCATAGTGAAAATGCCGAGAGAAGGGAAGGGATCACAAACAAAAGAAATAGAGGAAATAAAACAACTGGATAGAGAGTTCAAAACCATGCTTATAAGGTTTTTCAAGAATATGCTAGAAAAGTTGGATAAAGTTAGCGAGAGCCAAGAGGAGATGAAAAAGGCCCAACTAGAGATGCAAAAGAGCCAACTAGAGATGGAAAAGGTCCAACTAAAGATGATAAAGGACCAACTAGAAATTAAACACACACTGACTGAAATAAAAAATATTATACAGAGTCCTAACAGCAGATTAGAGAAAGGCAAGAATCAAGTCAAAAATTTGAAATATAAAGAAGCAGAAAACATTCAACTGGAAAAGCAAGAAGAGAAAAGAATCCAAAAATGTGAAGATAATGTTAGGAGACTCTGGGACAGCTTCAAGAGTACCAACATCAGAATTGTGGGGGTGCCAGAAAAAGAGAGAGAGCAAGATACTGAAAACCTATTTAAAGAAATAATAACTGAAAACTTCCCACATCTGGTAAAAGAAATAGACTGACAAGTCCAGGAAGCACACAGAACCCCATATAAAAGGAATCCAAAGAGGACTACATCAAGACACATCATAATTAAAATACCAAGAGTGAAAGACAAAGAGAGAATAGTAAAAGCAGCAAGAGAAAAACAGTTCATTACCTACAAAGTAGCACCCATATGACTGTCAGCTGATTTCTCAACAGAAGGGATGCAGGCCAGATGGGAATGGCAACAAATATTCAACGTGATGAATAGCAAGAACCTACAACCAAGAATAATCTATCCAGCAAAGCTATTATTCAGAATTGAAGGGCAGATAAAGAGCTTCACAGAGAAGAAAAAGCTGAAGGAGTTCATCAACTCCAAAACAGTGTTATATGAAATGCTGAAAGGTACTTTTTTAGAAGAGGAAGAAGAAAAAGGTAAAAGACAAAAAATTATGAAGAACAAATACATATCTATCAACAAGTGAATCTAAAAATTAAGTGAATTAAAAATTTGATCAACAGAATAAACTGATGAATATAATAGAATCAGGAGCACAGAAAGGGAGTGGACTGATAATTCTCAGGGAGAAAGGGGTGAGGGGTGTACAAGGAAAGACTGGACAAAAATCATACACCTATGGATGAGGTCAGTCGAAGGGAGGTAAGGTCAGAGGGAAGGGTGGGAGCTGGGTGGAGGGGTGCTATGGAGGGGAAAAAGGAGAAACAAATGTAATAATCTGAATAATAAAGATTTATTTAAAAAAAAAAAACCTGCCAAAACCAGTTTTGCTCAATGGATAGAGCATCAGCCTGTGGACTGAAAGATCCCAGGTTCGATTCTGGCCAGGGGCACGTATCTTGGTTGTGGGCATATCCCCAGTGGGGGGCATGCAGGAGGCGGTGGATCTATGTCTCTCTCATCGATGACTCTAACTCTGTCCCTATTCCTTTCTCTCTGTAAAACATCAATAAAATATATTTTTAAAAAAAGATACAAAACTTTTAAAACCCTTAGTTACACTTAAAAAAAAAAAGCAAAACAAAAACTAAGCCTAAAATAAGTTCAAAAAGAAATGAAAGAAAAGATATTACACCTGTCACTATGAAGCCAATGCACAAGAGATGTTAGCAGATGACAGACATGAACTGCCATAGAGAAATTTGTCAAGATTCCAGTATAATAAGGTCTTGAAAATAATTTAAAATATTCAGAACTATGAACAGTGTCTCACTTAATGAGTGTGTGATCCCTAAACACCAATGTTATAGGTTTGATTCCCCCATCAGGGCACATGTAGGAGAGAACCAGTGAATGCACAGATGGGTAGAATAGCAGATTAATGTTTCCCTCTCTCTCTTCTACTGTTTCCCTTCCTGTCTCTAAAATCAATGCATGAAGGATGGCTAGTATGGCTCAGTGACTGAACTTTAATCCATGAACTAAGAGGTCACCACTCACTTCCTTGTCAGGCTACCTTCAAGATGGCAGGCTCAATCAACAGTGGGTTGTGCAAGAGGCACGTGATCAATAATTCTCATCATTTATGTTTCTCTCTCTCTCTCCCTCCCTCTCTGATCTCTTCCTTCCTGAAAAGAAAAATAATAAAATTAAATAAATAATGTAAAGAATAAATAAATAGCCCTAGCCAGTGTGGTGCATGGGTGAGAGTACCGGGTGTGCACTGATGGGCCAGGGGTTCAATGCCCAGTCAAGGACAGGTACCTGGGTTACAGGTCTGGTCCTGCTCTCTTTAGGAGGCAATCGATGTTTCTCTTTCTCTTTCTCTCTCTCTAAAAAAAAAAAAAAAAAAAAAAAAATCAAGGAAAGAAGTTATTTTCAGTATTCAGGTGAAGGTAAGAGAAAAAGAAAGAATTAAATTCAAAAAAGTTGCTGAAACCGGTTTGGCTCAGTGGATAAAGCCTCAGCCTGCAGACTGAAAGGTCCCACGTTCGATTTCAGTCAAGAGCATGTACCTTGGTTGCAGGCACATCCCCAGTAGGGGGCGTACAAGAGGCAGCTCATCGATGTTTCTAACGCTCTATCCCTCTCCCTTCCTCTCTGTAAAAAATTAATAAAATATATTAAAAAAAGAAAAGTTATGGGATGAAAAATAAATATGCAAACATTAGTTCTATTTCTATACACTAAGAATAATTATTTGATAGAAAAATTAAGAAAGTTGTCAAATTTACAGTAGAATAAAAAAAAAGGAGTAAATTCAACCTGAATGCAAAACATGTGGTCCTAACCGGTTTGGCTCTCTGGATAGAGTGTCAGCCTGTGGACTAAAGGGTCCAGGTTGGATTCCGGTCAAGGGCATGTACCTTGGTTGCAGCCACATCTCCAATAGGGGGTGTGCAGGGTGTAGCTGATCGATGTTTCTAACTATCTCTCTCCCTTCTTCTCTGTAAAAATCAATAAAATATATTAAAATAAAAACATTAAATAAATGCAAAACCTGTGTACATTAAACACTATAAAACAATGATGAAAGGAATGGAAGAAAACGCTAATTAAGTTCAAAGACAACCTGTGTTTATGGATCTCAAAATGAAATATGGTGGCAATAGCTATAGTACCAGAGCTATCTACAGATTAAATGCAATCCCAATAACTCCAATGGTATTTTACAAGAAATAAAAAGTGAATCTTGAAATGTATGGAAACGAAAGACCTCGAATAGCAAAAGCAATCTTGAGTGAGAACAAAGTTGGTGGCACCTCACTTCCTGACTTCAATTACTTACAAAGAGAAAGCAAGCAGCCCTAACTGGTTTGGCTCAGTGGATAGAGCGTCAGCCTGCCGACACAAGGGTCCTAGGTTCGATTCCAGTCAAGGGCATGTACCTTGGTTTCGGGCACGAACCAGTGGAGGGTATGCAGGAGGCAGCTGATTGATGTTTCTCTCTCATGGATGTTTCTAACTCTCTCTTCCTCTCCCTTCCTCTCTGTGAAAAAATCAATAATAATAATAATAATAATACACACACACACACACACATATATATTAAAAAAAAAAAAAGCAAGCAAGCAAATAGTGTGTTGCTGGAGAAACACAGATATATATATAAACAGAACAGAACAGAAAACAGAAATAAACCCAGGCATAAATTTTCAAGTAATCTTTGACAAAGCTGCAAGACACACGCAAAAAAAGTTAAGACAGTTTCTTAATTGAATGATGCTGATAAAAATCGATATTTGCATTTAAAACAACAAAATTGAACCCATTGATAAAATTTAACTCAATCTGTCAGTGCTAAAACTTAAAACTCCTCAGGACAACCTAGAGAAAAAGATTTGGAGATTTGTTTTGGACAGAGTTTCTAGATGTGACACCAACCACCACACACACAAAAAAAGAAAAAACAAACAGTCCACACGGCAATAAATTTTAAAAAAGCGTCTTCACAGCATAACAGCAATAAACAAAATGAAAGGAAAGGCGATCTAGAAGATGGGAGAAAATACTTGCAAATCATATAAAGGAATTGCTTGGAGATATTGTGGATTCAGTTCTGCTTAGCACAATAAAGCACATAATGCCATTTTATACTGTCAAGACCGGTTTGGCTCAGTGGATAGAGCGTCGGTCTGCAGACTGAAGGGTCCTCGGTTTGGTTCTGGTCAGGGGCATGTACCTTGGTTGTGGGCACATTCTTAGTAGGGAGTGTGCAGGAGGCAGATGATCGAAGTTTCTCTCTCATCGATGTTTCTAACTCTCTATCCCTTTCCCTTCCTCTCTGTAAAAAATCAGTAAAAATATATTTTTTTTTAAAAAGGGCATAATGCCGATATGGAAGGAAATTCACACAAATAGTTGGAGTTCCCAGGGAATAATAAAGATATGTGTGTTATTTTTTTTAAAGATATGTTAATAACAGTGCAGTATAATAATAATGCAACGACTCTGTCTCAAAAGCAAACTCTATATAACTTCAGTAAAAATACTTTATTGTTAAGCACTAGTAACAAGCATCTGACCTTGCTAGAAACATGGTAGCACTTGACTTGCTGAAAGCAGGGATTGCAAAAGCATGGATTTGGAGAAAAGCAGATATAGGGGAGCAATATCTGCTAAGCACAATTAAGCACACGCAAAAATATATGTTCCTGTATATAGCAAGCAATTAATATATAAAGTATACAAGGTATTTAAAAGACTCTTTAAACAAAAAAATCTACCTAATAAAAGAGTAACATGCTAATTGATCATACCTTCATGATTCCCCTGAAACCCATTGGGGGTGAGTATGCAAATTAACCCAACAAAGATGGTGGATTAATTTCCATATACAGGCACTGAGTGACTGAGGGTGGGGTGGGACAATGGCATTTGGAACCATCCCAGCCGCTATGGGCAGCATGGGAAGGTAGAAAGGCAACTCCAGGTCAGAGAGGATAGGCAGCTCCGACCAGAACAAAGGCAGTGCCAGCAGCCTGGGGAAGGAAGGCCCATTCTTGCACGAATCTTCCTGCATTGGGCCTCTAGTACAGTTAATAAAAAGGATAAGGATGTAGAGACAATTCTTAAAAAAATAGGTATAAATAACCAACAGGAATATAGAAAACTAGAGGCCCAGTACACAAAAATCATGAACGTGGTAAGGGGTCCCTCAGCCAGACCTACTCCCTCTCGCAATTCAGGGTCGCTGGCTCCTAACTGATTGCCTATCTGCCAGATCACCCCTAACTACTCTGCCTGCCTGCATGATCACCCTTAACACTTTAAGCACTATGTCAGTCACCAGTGAGTGACATTATCCTTTCCATCTGGAAGACAAAACAGGCTGGGCAGTTAATATGTTAACCGCTCGCCAGCCTGCCTGATAACCCATAACCATGCCTGCCTCAGGCTCAGCCATGGCAGCTTCGTCTAGAAGGACATCATTCATCCAGAAGGTCGTTTGGCTGTCCAGTCTAATTAGCATATTACACTTTTATTATTATAGATGTTTTCCTCACTAATCAAGGTGGAATCCCTCAGGCTTCCTGCAACGCTACCAACCACAGGTCATTCCCTGTGAATGTGGTACAGCGGGGAGAAGTGGGACTTCAGGAAAGAAGGGAGCAGTGGAAACAGACCCACCTCCCCAGGACAGCAACTACCCAGGAAACTGGAAAACCAAGCAGAACCACAGTCTACATGGGAGGACACAGCACACCTGGGAGATGGGGCCTGGGAAATGGCAAAACCAAGTCCAGGTCACTGTGAGGGTGAGGGTCTTACCCAGCGAGGATACAAGTTCAAAGTTCTCCAGCATCACATGCAGGTACAGCTGTCTCTGACCCTCATCGAGGAGGCTGCATTCCTCCCTGGAGAAGTACAGGGCAATGTCCTCAAAGGTCACGCCAACCTGTCAGAATGGAGACCATTGAAACCACAGCTGTCTCTCTGAGAACCCCCACTCCTACTCCTTACTCACCTTCCCCCCTCAACCTCCTCCAAGGCACCCGGTTAGTGTGGACACCAGGCCCTAATGCCAGTGCAGGCTGCTCTCTCATCACAGTCCCATTACTCACTGGGATTGCCCTCAGCAGAGCAGTTGGGTGGGGTGGGAAGGATTGGGGGAGGGGAGAGAGCAATGCCATTTAAGCTCTGGGCGATGCCTGCAGGACCCCAGCCTTCCCGCCAAGCAATACCCCTGCAATCTCCTAGACCATACCTCTAAGACAAAGCTTTAAGTCCCACACCAGGTCCAGAAACCATCAGCTCACACTTCCTCCAGATGTGCACACCATTGGGTAATGTGTATCCCCTCCCCACCTTCAGTCCCAGGTTCACTCCCTCAGCTCTGCCCCCTCCCTGCTCCAATGTCACTGGACTCACCCAGGAACTTGGCACATGGCAGGTGGAGAAGCTTGTCTTCCAGCCGGGTCCAGGACCACCCCCAGCCTCTTGTTCTGGCATAAGAACTCTGCCAAGACAGACCCTAGCCCGAAAAGCTGGGTCCTCACAGGTGACTTACAGCAGGAGGATGTAGCTTGATACGCTTTAGCCAAACAAGACTCCCACCCTTGTTTTTGTTCAAAGTAGCTCTGTTGCAAAAAAAAACAAAAACAAAAAAACCTCCCTAGGCACATCCTGCTCGAGGTAACTGCAAAGCTGTACAAACAGGAAATGCTTCGAGCTAAAGTTAAGTACCTACCCTTGTTTTTTGGCTTGTTTTTCAACCTATTGTGTAACTGAAATTTCTACAGCTGCATGTAATAAAACTAACCCTTTGTTAGAAGCTTGTCCAATCACAGACTGCCAAGTCCCCCTGTATTGGGGATAAAAGGTGCTTGCTACCAGGGTTCGGGGCTCTCGTTGCTCGCTGCTGTGCCAGTTGATACGTGAGCCCGGACTCCAGTTCGAAATAAAGGCTTCCCAAATTTCAAATTGGACTGTCTGGTTGTCGTCATTCGTGGGTCCACCCACAACATTTGGAGGCCCCAGCGAGATCCACTCTGGCCTCGTAGCCAGTGGATGGACGCCTTAGCGAGGACACTCTATTCTCCGTCCTGGGTTCCAGGGAGAAAGAGTGATTTTCTCACAAAAAGGCGATCCGGAGAGTGAAGCCATCAGGACCTCAGGGACTGCGGTAAGGGTACCTGGTCTGTCTGTGGAACGTTCCATTCAGGGACCCGAGGAGGGTGGGACTCCGCTTAACCTCCTGGTTCAGATCCCTGACGCCATGGTGTTTGGGATCCCAGTGGTGTGTCAGGTGTGTTTGGTTTATGTGCTGTGTTTCGTTTTCGTCTCGTCTCTCTTCTGTTCCTTCTAACACTCATTACAATGTTTTCTTAAGAATTTTCAGGAGTTTCGGTGACATGCAGACAACTATGGAGCCCTGGTCAATGATTTTACTTTACAGAAATTTTGTGAATTGGAGTGGCCCACGTTCAGGGTTGGGTGGCCCTCCACTGGGACGCTTGACCTAAATGTCGCCTATGAGGTCCGCCTGGTCATTTACGGCAAGCCGGGCCACCGGGACCAACTTCCTTATATTGATATCTGGATAGATATTGTCACTGACAATCCCCGGTGGTTAAAAGGTTGCCAAAACCCAAAGGGAAAATTGCAAAGAGACGGATGGTCCTTGTAGCCCAGGCCTGGAGGGCCAAACCCATCCTAGAGGCAACAGAGGACAACCTTCCTGAATGGCGCCCACCCCCTTATGTGCCTCCGACTTCTCCCTCGCCGGAGAATGAGGCCTGCCCAGCCCTGGCGGGAGTAGATTCCCGGCTGCCCAAGCCCTTTCCGGTCGCTCCTGCCGGGGCCGGACTCACCTCCGCCAGCATCTCCCGGGACTCAGCACCTGATGGCCACGGGCCAACAGGGAAATCCAGGTCTTTACCCATCCCTTTCAAGCAACAGCCCCTTCAGCCCTTCCCATACCCATGCAGGGACCACCTATGGTGGGTATGAGACGCAGTCAGCCAACCGCGCTGCCTCCCTCCCCCCACTCCTATCTTGCCACTGCGACAGGCAGGGCCCGCTGATCTAGAGCCAGACGGGCAACCCTTTATGGTTTATATCCCATTCTCTACCAGCGACCTTTATAACTGGAAGAACCAGAATCCCTCATTTTCTCAGAACCTCAAGAGCTAGTGACTCTCCTAGAGTCAGTCTTCTATACCCACCAACCAACCTGGGATGATTGTCAGCAGCTCCTCTAGACCCTTTTTCACCTCAGCGGAGAGGGAGAGAATCAGGGCAGAGGCAAGAAAGTTAGTCCTTGGGCCAGACGGCCAGCCCACCGCGGACCCAGATAGGGTGGAGACCATCTTCCCAGCAGGAAGGCCGGCGTGGAACCCTAACACCGACAGAGGTAAGGAGGCTCTCGATCGGTATCGCCAGACTCTTTTCAGGCTACAGCACGAAAACCCACCAACCTCTCCAAGGTGACGGAGACGGTACAGGGGCCAAATGAGAGCCCAGCCGCTTTTCTTGAGAGGCTCTGCAAGGCATATCGGACTTACATCCCAAATGACCCGGATGCCCCAGAGAACCGGCGAGCAATTAATATGGCTTTTGTAGCACAGTCGGCCCCAGACATTAGAAAGAAATTACAGAAGTTAGAAGGCTTCGCAGGAAAGTCACTCTCTAAGCTGGTTGAGGTAGCCCAGAAAGTGTTTGACAACAGAGAAGACCCCGCGGTGGCTTTAAATCAGAAGATGGCTAAAGTACTCCTGGCAATGCAGGAAGGCAAGGAGAGTAATGGCCGGAGAGGCGGACAGGGGGAGCCAGCAAAAAGAAAAGACCAGGCAAAAGGGAGATCAAAACTAGGACGAAACCAGTGTGCCTACTGTAAAGAAGAAGGGCACTGGAAGAGGGAGTGCCCTAAGAGGCCACAGCAGGAAGGGACCCCTGTCCTGGTCGAGGAAGTAAGGGCTCTGCAGGCCCCCAGGATAACGCTAGATGTTGGGGGCAAACCTGTTAATTTCCTAGTGGACACTGGCGCTACCTTCTCCGTCCTGCAGCAGCCTGAAGGGCCAGTCTCAAAGACTCGAGTCCCAATCCAAGGGGCTTCGGGTAAGGTCAGAACTTACCCATGGACTCAGGCTCGGGGATCCAACCTACGAGGGAAGCCTGTTACTCACTCTTTCCTTGTAATGCCGGACTGCCCATGTCCTCTCTTGGGTAGAGACTTACTCACTAAGCTCCGGGCCACGATTTCCTTTGAGGGGGAGGAACCTCAGATCACTCTGCGAGCCCCGTACCCAAAGAAGGGAACCATTTCACTCCTCGCTTGTCCCTTAGGAGTACTGATTACACGAAGCCCCTACTGGGACTGGGTCTCAGAACTTGCTCCTCCAAGAACTCAGGCAAGAGATTCCCAGGGTGTGGGCCGAGGACAACCCAGCCGGTTTAGCCAAGCACAGGCCGCCGATAGTGGTCCAGCTTCTAAGCACCACCACTCCGGTCCAGGTCCAGCAGTACCCCATGAGCCAGAAAGCGAGGACAGGAATATCAAAACACATTCAAAGGTTGAAGGAGGCGGGATATTAGTCCCATGCCAGTCGGCCTGGAACACCCCTCTACTCCCCGTCCAAAAACCAGGGACAGGACTTCAGGCCAGTGCAGGATCTGAGGGAGGTTAACAAAAGGGTAGAGACTATACACCCTACAGTCCCTAACCCCTATACCCTCCTGAGCCTTTTGAAGCCTGGGCAGCGATTTTACACTGTTCTAGACCTGAAGGATGCCTTCTCCTCCTTGCCACTGGCTCCTTCCAGCCAACCTATAGTTGCCTTTGAGTGGACGGACCCAGAAAAAGGGGAATCTGGGCAATTGACCTGGACCCCTATATGCTGCCACAGGGGGATAGGATCCTAACCTGGTTTGGACAGATAAAGAGGAAGAGGTCTTCAAGAGCCTGAAGCGGGCTCTTATTAGTGCCCCTGCTTTAGCCCTCCCGGACTTGGCTAAGCCTTTCCAGGTGTTTGTCACCGAGTCTCGGGTGGCGAAGGGAGTGTTGACTCAGACTCTGACCCGTGGAGGAGACTGGTAGCCTATCTGTCTAAAAGACTAGACCCTGTGCAGCCGGGTGACCAGGGTGCCTAAAGGCCATCACAGCAACAGCCACAATGGTAAGGGAAGCTTCCAAGTTGACATTCGGGCAGAACCTCCAAATGGTAGCGCCCCACAATGTGGAGGGCCTCCTGCGCAGTCCCCCAGAGCAATGGCTCTCGAACGCCTGCATCACCCAATACCAGGTCCTCCTCCTCGACCCACCCCACGTGAGTTTTCTGAAAACTGCTGCGCTCAACCCAACTACCCTGCTGCCTGATGGGGAGGAGATTCAGAACCCTCTCCATGATTGTGAGGAGATTCTCACCACTCTCACCTCACTCGGCCACGACCTCACAGATATTCCCATCCAAGATCCAGATGAGACCCTCTTTACTGATGGCAGCAGCTTCATAGACGGGGGAACCCGATATGCAGGGGTTGCCCAGAAAGCAGAGTTAATAGCACTCACCCAAGCCCTCCGCTGGGGAAAGGGAAAGAAAATAAATGGAGAGCAGATATGCCTTCACTATGGTACATGTCCATGGGGCCCTATACCAGGAAAGGGGGCTACTCACATCAGGGGGAAAGGACATCAAGCACACCCCGGAAATTTTAGGCCTTCTGTCAGCCATATGGGGACCGAAAAAGGTCGCTGTCATCCATTGCCGAGGGCATCAAAAAGATGACTCCCTGGTGGCCAGGGGAAACCGGTTTGCAGACAGGACAGCAAAGGATATCGCCAAAAGACCAGTAGGGTCTCTGCAGGTGCTGGCAGCAGTTCCGAAAGTAGAACTGGGACCGAACCCCATCTATTCAGCTAAAGAGAAGGAGGCTGCCAAGAAACTGCAAACTCAGGAGCTACCGTCCAGCTGGCTCCAGCTGCCCGATGGGAGACTCTTCCTCCCTGAGGTCCTAGGGCGCACGATAGCCCACCAGATCCACAGGAGTACACACCTAGGAGGAACAAAACTTGCAGAACTCTTGGGAAAAAGGTACCACATCCCCCGGCTGTGTCAAATCACAAAGGATCTAGCAAGGAAGTGCCAGGACTGTTCCCAGGTAAATCAAGGACCCCCGGTAGCCGAGCCACAAGGCAGTCGCTTCCGAGGTGCCAACCCGGGGGAGCACTGGGAGGTGGGCTTCACCGAACTGCCGGCAACTCAAGGGGGTACAAATACCTTCTTGTAATGGTGGACACTTTCTCCGGTGGCCTGAGGCTTACCCAAATAGATCAGAGACAGCTCAGGTAGGTGCTAGAAAACTTCCCTCTGAAATTGTCCCCCAGTTTGGCCTACCACTATATGGGGTCCGACAAAATTAATCAATAGCAAAAATTCTTAAGGTCTCATGGAAATTACATTGTGTGTACAGACCACAGAGCTCTGGGCAGGTAGAAAGAATGAATTGGACTCTTAAGGAAACTTTAAGTTAAAAATAGAGACTGGCGAGAACTGGGTGAGTCTCCTTCCCTTTGCCCTGCTCAGGGCTCGGTGCACCCCATATGTGAAAGGGTTGAGATTACGTTTGGCTGGCCCCTACCTCTCCTCCCAGGGTTAGGGGAGGAGGAGCTGGCCGCCCTCTCTAACAGAAATCTCCTCAAGTCTTTGCAGGCTCTACAAGTCACTCGGGCAGCTACACACAGGACAGTGTGGGCTGTCTACCAGAAGGGGGCCACCTCTGGAGACGCAGATCGCACCCCAGCCTACCAACCTGGTGACTTAGTCTGGGTAAAGAAACACAACCCGGACTCCCTTGAACCTCGGTAGACGGGCCCTTCCAAATCATCCTGAGCACTCCTACTGCTGTCAAGGTTGCTGGAAAAAAGGCACTGGATTCACCGAACTCAAGTAAAGAGAGCTGAGGACCCTGGAGGACAATGGAAGGTAACCCATACGGGGGACCCTCTAAAGGTCAGATTAAAGCGGCATTCGTCTTCCTCAGCTGCCTGTTGACAGTAGCTTGCAACTCTCACCATGCACCTACCCATATATGGGAAGTAACTCGGACCATAGATGGAAGAATTGTGGGTAATATAACCACCCCTGGGGCTCCACAGATAAAAACTGACTTATGTAAAATATTTGGAAACAATTGGAACAATGACTCCCCATCGATGGCCCCGAGGGGGTCGAGCAGGGGTTAAATCAAATGGATGTGGAAAGCTTAGCCTCCAGCAGGGACTTTGGAAGTCACAACACTGTATATGCCCCCCAAGAAAGACCATCACACTGTGGGTCAGAAGAAAACTACTACTGTGCCAGCTGGGGTTTTGAGACTCTTGCCCCTTGGAAAGTAGTTGACCCCCAACTGAGATTCACTCGGGTTGTAAGACCAGGGGCCCCTACCCATAACTGTTCTATTGGAAACTGCAACCCAGTAATTATCCTATCCCTAGATTGGAGGGCCAGTTACTGGGAAGGAGGGAAAACTTGGGGACTCCACTTAGATGTATCTGGGATTGACCCCGAGGAGTTATTCACCATCCAGAGGTGCACCCAGCCCTGTGCCAGGAACCCAGTGGGTCCCTTACACCCATACTTCTCCCAGAGCCTCCAAGACTCAAGGGACCCAAATAACCCCTTCTCTGCCAGAAAGGACCCCAGGAACAGAACCCCCTGAAGAGGAGGAAAATCTGCCAACTCCACCCGGGCCCCAAGCCGTGTAGTACTAAACTTGCTGGATTCCACCTTCAGGTTTTTGAATAAGACATCCCCTAACATTACTAAGGACTGTTGGCTCTGCTTAAACCCCGAGCCACCTTATTATACAGGCATTGGGGCAAACTATTCAATCGGGAAAAAGAGTACTGTACTGATATCCAAAACTACTCCATTACTAGTTTGCCTCAAGATTTATGCAGGTGGGGCAACACCTCCGAATAACCCTGGGAGATTTCCAAGGGAAGGGAACTTGCCTAATGCCCGACAATTACAAACTGAAGTCCTCCCCATACTCCTCTTCCTGCTCCCAGACCATAAAGCTGCCTGAAGAGAATGATATTCCCTAGAAGTTTATCTTGTTGCTCTGGAGGGAACTTGGTAGGCCTGCAATAATGGGATAACACCCTGTGCCTTCCCAGTTACTCTAATAAGTAGCAACAACCCAGGTATCTGTATCTTGGCTCACATACTTCCCCAGGTATATTAGTACTCGGGGGAAGGGGACCAAGAACATCTCAGGCTAGAACCCAGGAGAATAAAAAGAGCCCCTGTCCTAGTCCCGTTTCTAGTCAGTCTCGGAGTTGCAGGATCCTCAGCTGTGGGAGCGGCTGCACTCATCACAGGAAAGGAAGATTACAAAGAGTTAAGCCAACAAATAAACCGAGATTTCAGCACTCTAGAGAGCACCATTGGAAAGCTAGAAAAGTCTCTGAGCTCTCTCACAGAGGTAGTACTTCAGAACCGGAGGGGACTAGACCTCTTATTCCTAAAGCAGGGAGGTCTAGGCCTAGCTCTAGGAGAGACCTGCTGTTTCTATACTAACCATTCAGGTGTTATCAGAGAGAGTCTAAGCCAGCTAAGGAAACACATACAGGATAGGGAAGAAAGACATCAGCAAGGAGAAAATTGGTATCAAAATCTTTTTAACTGGTCCCCTACTTACAGCTATAGCAAGTCCCATCATGTTGCTCATAATTATACTTCTTGTTGGGCCCTGCCTCATGTGAAGCTTAATGGTCTTCATACAAAATAGGATTTGGACCGTAAAACTCATGGTCTTACATACCCATTACCAACCCATTAGGAAAGGGGAATGGAAACAACAGGAATCAACGATTTGATTCTCCAATAACTCTAGCCTGAAAAGCTGGGTCCTCACAGGTGACTTACAGCAGGAGGATGTAGCTTGATCCGCTTTAGCCAAACACGACTCCCACCCTTGTTTTTGTTCAAAGAAGCTCTGTTGCAAAAAAACAAACAAAAAAAAAACCTCCCTAGGCGCATCCTGCTCGGGGTAACTGCAAAGCTGTACAAACAGGAAATGCTTCGAGCTAAAGTTAAGTACCTACCCTTGTTTTTTGGCTTTTTTTTTTTTTTGGCTTATTTTTTAACCTATTGTGTAATTGAAATTTCTACAGCTGCATGTAATAAAACTAACCCTTTGTTAGAAGCTTGTCCAATCACAGACTGCCAAGTCCCCCTGTGTTGGGGATAAAAGGTGCTTGCTACCAGGGTTCGGGGCTCTCGTTGCTCGCTGCTGTGCCAGTTGATACGTGAGCCCGGACTCCAGTTCGAAATAAAGGCTTCCCAAATTTCAAATTGGACTGTCTGGTTGTCGTCATTCGCGGGTCGCCCCACAACACTCTGATGGACCCCACAGCCGGGAAAGCCCCAATGAAGCTGTGACGGCCTCCCTGCAGCCTCTGCTCTGTCCCTCAGTCCTCACAGCCACATCCTCAGGGGAACCTCAGATGCAAGTCACCCCTGTCCTCTGCCCGGCACTCGCTGCGCCTCAGAAGCCACAACCCTCCTCCCTCCCCTCCGCCTTCCTCACGGTCCTCCCTGCGGACGGAGCTGCAGGACGTGACAGGCGCCCGCACCCGGGCGGTCCTGTTCGGTATGAGGAGGCGGTGGGAGGTCGGGGGACAGGAACTCACCTCAGCGAAGCTCCTCGGCGAGGGCGCCGCCATGACTCTGGGGGCCGAGCGGGGCGGGAGCGGCGGGGGCAGCAGCCGCCCAGGGAACGGCGGTCCCGGTCCGAGGCCTGGCGCGGTCCAGGGAGCGACTGGGAGCTTCAATCCCACGTGTGAGCTGTGAGCACCCCTGCAGGCTCCCACCATGGGCCGTGAGGCGGCGAACACCACTCTCCTGCCTTCT
>PVJN01033122.1:0-22788 GCA_004026805.1 Lasiurus borealis | reverse complement strand
TATAAGAGGTAAAAATATTCCAGGGAGAGGAAAATGCCAGCACAATCTCTAAGGCTGAAGCCAGGTCTGCCATATTTAGTGTACAGCAAAGAGGCAAGAGTGGATGAAGTGGATGAAGCAGAGTAAACAGGAGGAGGATTCAGAGGAGGCTGGGAGCAGATTGTGTGCAGGGTTTCAGTTGATGGAAGAAGTTATTTATTTATTTATTTTCAGAGTGAAATGAAGTATCACTGGAGGGTTCTAAAGCAAGAAATGACAATGAGTTTTAAAAGGATAATTTGGCTAGAGTACAGCAGCAAGGAAGAAGCAGGTTGACCTACTGGTAGAGACTTATTACAGTAATACAAGTCCAAGATGACAAGACTTAAAGTTAAAAATGTAGTACTGGTGAAACTGGTTTCAATATACTTGGAATGAAATAGTTACACAGGATTCCTAATGGTGTAGGCAGGGTATGTGAGGGAAAGTGAGGAGTCAAGAATGCCTGCATGGCTTGGCCTAAGTGAATGAGTTGCCATAACTAGATGATGAAGACTGAAGATATAGAAGTGTGGTTGGGAAAAGAGTAGGAATGGAGAAATAGAGACAGTGAAGAAATGCATCTCAGACCTCTATTTGGGAAAGGTTACACTTGAGATATCTACTGGATAGACATCCAACTAGGGAGATCAAATAGACAGATGTTAAGAAACAAACAAGTTGTTCAGGAGAGCATTCTGGGCTATAGATATAAACTTGGAGTCTCAAGTAAATATATGATGTTTAAAATTGATGATCATCTTTGAGTGAGAAGAGAAAGAAAAGAGAAGTCCAAGGATGAAGCTTTGGCAACTTCAATGCAAAGGAATTAGACCAGTAACCAGAGAAGAAGGAAGAAACTCATGAGAACATTGTCCTTAAAGCAAGAAAAGAAAGTATGTTGAAGAGGAACAAGTGATCAGCCAGATCAAATGCTGCTGGTGGGGAAAGTTAAACAAGGACTGATCTTTGTCTAGTGGCTTGAGTAAGGATGAATTAATGGGTAACCATGAAGACATTTGCTGTGAGTGTTGAAGATGAAAACCTCACTGGAATCGGAAAAGAAGGGACTAGAGATAGGCAAGTGTAAGAGTTTGGTTTAAAGAACAGTAGAGAATGGGAAAGTAGCTAGAGGAGAGGCAGGATTGAGAGAGTCTTTAAGCAATAAATCTACAGCTTTATGCTAAGATAAACATCAATGAAATGGTGATAGACACTTACTGCATCTTTGCTTTTTCCCAGACTAAATTTCAAACGAAGAGATCTTCGAACTTTTTCTTTACGACTGATTTTAGGAGAGAAGCAGCCTGCTTTTCCTGATTCCACCCTAAAAAGATAGAATTTAAAATATCAGTTTATAGCATAAAAAACTGGAGAATATTTTGCAAAATGAAATTTGAGAATGTCCAGAGCAAATCATATTCCTAAAATCAGTTAAGTTTTAAGATATCATATATGAACACATTGTATTTGCATACAAAAATGATTTTTCCATCTATCACAAGAGTTTATTTAGTCACTTATAAACCAGAATTATCAGAATAAACTAGCTTTTTAGATTAACCAGAAATTTTAAAATTATACATATCAACTTGAAGGAGGATTTTAAGCAAGTAAATAATTTAAATTAGGAACCTTTCTCTGGAGAATATAATAAAGGGTACCTGATTAATAAGGCAGAAAATTTTTTTAAAATTATGATTCTTGGTATAAAGACAAAATATTTTATTAGCTATATACATCAAATATTTATCCGATAAAAGCAAAATATCCTAGACAAATCACCTGCAAATTTTTTTGCTTGCAATCCTTTTACTTCGCCGTGGTACATCTGTACTGATCAAATGATTTCCACTGACGGCTACAGGAGAGAGTGAACTCTGAGATGATACTTCTGGACTTGTATCAAAGTGAACTATAAAAATAATCACATGTGATATATCATACTTATTTTTTAAAAATATATTTTATTGATTTTTTACAGATGAAGGGAGAGGGAGAGAATCAGAAACATCAATGATAAACAAGCATCAATCAGTTGCCTCCTGCACATCCCCAATTAGGGATGTGCCCACAACCAAGGTACATGCCCTTGATGGGAATCGAACTTGGGACCCTTCAGTCCACAGGCCAATTCTCTATCCACTGAACCAAACAGGTCAGGGCCACACTTATTTTCTTTTTCAAAATATAAATTATCAATAGCGATTAGACTTAAAAGTACAGGAAAAATCATTATCATTTCTGCCTAAAAATTTTAGGGTCCAAATAACTCAACTCAACTAAAAAAAAAAAATCAATTTTCTACTTTTTAGATATCAATGTAAGGTCAGATTACCATTGCTTTCACACTTATTTAAAAATTCAAAGGAGTGGCACTGTGGCAGATTGAAGACAAGATTTTAAGACGACAGTCTATCTCACCATTTACTAATGACTTGAGGCTTTGAAAATGAATTTCTATAGCAAATACAAGTATTACTGTAATATATATAAAACATTCAGCAAAGTACCTGATACATGGTATTAAATACTATTACTAAAAATAAACTATTGAAAAGCAATTTAGAGTTTGAGTATCCAGTATGCCCCTGCTAGTCAACTGTTGTCTGATTTGAATAGAACTTGTTTAATATTTTTGGCAAAAAAGTAATCTATAACACATGCCTAACCACTTGTCTACTGTCATGTTCCATGCTAAAAACTGGTGGTTACAACAGCTCATTTTGATCAAGTTATTTTAACACCGTATCATGAAATTGACTATAAAAGAAATGTGGAAAAAAATAAAATAGTTATAAACAAAAGCTCTATGTACATTTGAATTATGCCTAAGACATACTCCACAAGCATGAACCCTCTTGTCATTTGTTTTGATAAAGAATTCTCATGGGCCCCCAGAGACATCCATGTGTATTTCAGTTATAAAAATAGGAAATAATACAACCATTACAGTGATCTTGGGGTGCATGTACATGGCTAAATAAAATTCTGGAGGCCAGTATAATATATACAAATGACACAGGTAGGTTTATCCTAGGGCTACAGTGGTTGTAAGAAGGCATAGCCAGAATATATGGCATAATGCAAAGTTATCACAAATGCAAGAAAGAAACTGTATATAGGTACTCATGGACTTTATTTATTTATTTTAAATATATTTTATTGATTTTTTACAGAGAGGAAGAGAGAGGGATAGAAAGTCAGAAACATCGATGAGAGAGAGACATCGATCAGCCGCCTCCTGCACGTCCCACACTGGAGATGTGCCCCCGCAAGCAAGGTACATGCCCCCGACCAGAATAGAACCTGGGACCTTTCAGTCCGCAGGCTGACGCTCTATCTACTGAGCCAAACCGGTGGCTAGGTACTCATGGACTTTAGATTAATATTGTTGACTTTAAGTATTAAATAAAGCATTTTGCAAATGAAATTTATTGAATTGTGCCTGAAAAAGTAGGATAGGAGCAACAACAAAGAAAAGTGACTCATAGCCTAGTGGTCAGCAAACTGCGGCTCCCGAGCCACATTCGGTTTGCTGCTCTGTTGACTAATGAGTTTGCTGACCACTGCTCTAGCCAGTTTGGGTCAGTGGTTGAAGTGTCGGCTCACGAACTGAAGGATACTGGGTTTGATTCTGGTCCAGGGCACATACCTCAGTTGCAGGCTCTAGCCCTAGCCCTGGCCCTGGTTGGGGTGTGCGCAGGAGGCAACCAATCAATGTGTGTCTCTCCCGTTGATGTTGATGTTCCTCTTTCTCTGTCTCCCCCCCCCCCCCTTCCACTCTCTCTGAAAATCAAAGGAAAATATCCTCAGGTGAGGAATAACAATAACAACAAAGAGGTGAGTTATAATAGGGTTACTGTTGTTTAATTTAATGTTTTATTTTTAAAAATCACCAATTAAGCAGGTTCATACTAATGTTACAATAACACAAGAATGCTTAACTTTTTTGGGGGGAAGTTTAGAGAAAAGGAGTCAGCAGATCATCCTTGGGGACAACGTAATGCTAATAAGCAAAGTCAGGTAGAATCACACTTTACATGTGCCATTTGGAAAAAGTCCTCCAAAATGGAAAAGCCTTTAAATTTCAAAAACAAAAACAAACACAAAGTTACTTTAAAATAAACTGAAGTCTTCAACTTCTGAATACTGAAAAAGCTACAGACATAGCTTCAGGATTCTTATTATTACACATTAATGAACCAAAGGAACCTGTTAAGGACCAAAGAGAACAAATTGCTATTGTTCTCAATTTTTAATAAAACAAACAAGGAAAATACAAACTTTTAAAATAGCAAACAAAAGAGAGGCCTTTGAGAAGATCTAATAACCCAGCTAATGAATTAAAAATGGAACTCTTTAACATTGTCAGAAACCAATAAAAACCTAAAAGAGGTAGAGATTACTCATACTTTGACTAAATCTGAAACAAATATGAGATGGAAGATCCCAGACTTAGTTATGGTTTCATTTCATTTGGGCTGACCATAAGGTTATTTTGAGCCAACTGTATTGTTACACAGGCTAAAGAAGCCAGCCCAACCAAAGACCTCACTAACAAAAGTCTGGCATTCAAATTAGCATGACTAAATTATATTATTCCCTGGGGGCTCTGGTTGGCCACATTAGGAACTTATAGTTCATTTGGAAGAAAATGGCTGGGATGGTAAGGGATCTGCAAGTCATGCTACAAGAAACAGTATATAAAAACCTTTTAAAGCTTTTAGAACATAAAACATTAAAAATATTACCCCCTTCCCCAAATGCAACGCATGATAATTACTTCAAAGGTAATACCCCACTCCATTTTGGATTCAGAGATGATCAAACTTTGAACAACCTCAATTCAACAGAAGACAGCAATACAGCTATAACTACAGATCCAGAAGTAGAATTCAGTAGGTACAATCACATAAAATCTGAGCATTGATGCTATCCACAGAAGCCACGCTCTCCCTCCCAGCTATTTCTCATAACTTTCAATGAGCATGGTCATAAAACACATACACGTCAATTATACAGATCAGTCTATTTTAAAATTTAGGGGACTTTATAAAAATTCAGGTTTAATAAAATATAAAGCTCTGGCTCCTCAAGGGCAGTATTAACATGAAATAGCACTTTACCCCGAACAAGCACTCATGTTAATGTTTATAACCCAATTATATAAATCACATTAGTTACCTGATACTGGTGTAGAACTGGTACTGAAGAGATTACTTGGCAACAACTCAAAATTAAAATTGTGCTTGATGGACTTCCTTTTCTTACTTGAGCAACCATGAGAAGAATCTACTGGCAGTTTGCGCTTAGCATTTGGTGTAAGAATCACTGGAGATTCAGACAGCTGGGCTGAAAACCCCCCACAATTTTGATAAAATAAAAAAGCTTTATAAATGTATTCTTATAAAATGATTACTTAGGGTTAAACAAAGAATGAAGTGATATGTTCACATTAAATACATGCTATAAAAGTAAATTAATACCATCAATTCCATAAAATAAAAACAGGCAAGCTATAGTAACTTGAGCAAAATATACTAAAATATGCATAATTCACATTAAAGAATATTAACATAGGGAAGAAAATTATAAACAAGGAGTTAAAAATTGATCTAAATATTATTTTTGCTTTTCATTATAACTGAGTATTAACCAATTAATTTGTTCAATCTGGAAAATAAAACAAATGATTATATTGTCTGTTATTTGGGCTAAATAATTTCAGCCACAAGCAAAGCAAGATAAAAAAAAAAAGGAGAGGGTTACGTATACTAGTACACTTCTGGTTCTAAAACAAAAATAAAATTAAGTTTACATGTTCAATAAGATGTAACTTATAAGCAACAGAAAAGCATGATTTAGAAGATTAAAGATAAAATATACACTAAAAGAAATTCTTATCTATAATTTTGGGTTCATTATATCCAATGTAATTAGCAAGTCACAGCATAGTATCTCCACTGAAAATAATATTGGATTTGATTAAACCAAAATAACCCAGAAATTTTCATTAAATAGATATAACACTTACCGATTCTTTCTTGTTGAGGTGTAACAGAGGGAGTTCTGTTATATTTAAGTTTATTTAGTGCTCCACTGACAAAATCTGAAATGCAAGATAATATAATCATATAATCAATAATAACATTTACCTAACTTCCACAAATAATTTATATTTATATTTGTGGTTTTCAAGAATTTACATTTGTATCAATATGTTTTTAAGGTCACTTAAGGTTATTATTTCAAAATAGGAAAAAACCTAAATGATATATTTTTATTTCATTTCACTTACACTCTGATTTCTCTTAAAAAAAAAAAAGATATACAATATTAAATGAAATGTGAAACAAATACTTATGATGTACAGAAAGAGTATGGAAGAGAAACTAAGATGGCAGCATAGGTGAACACCTAAACTGCTGCCTCGCACAACAATTTCAAAACTATAGCTAAAAGACAGAATGGACATTATCTAGGAAAGCTGGCTGAGTGGAAATTCTACAACTAGAATGAAAGAGAGGGGCTCAGGAGGAGCTGCAAAAAACTGTTACGGAGTCACGTGCAAGGAGAAGATGGGCGGCAGAGGGCCTGGCTGGCTTCCTGCAGTTGGAGAGAGACAGAAATTCCCGATTGCATTGAATCCCAGTCCAGAATGCACTGAACCCCAGGTCCGGACAAGACTCATATGAGGGTAGCCTGGACTGTCATGAAAAGGGAGCAGTGCACGAAAAGTTAGGGGAGCCACAAAAGGCAGTGGTCTGGAGGCGCGCAAGTGCGAGTGCACACAGAGAGGGCTGATTGCTGATTGTTCTGCTGGCTTTCTCTAGTGGGAGGAAGACCAAACCTCCCAAATGTGCTGAACTCCACTGAACCCCAATTTCAGGCGAAACCCTGGGAACCCAGACTCTTATGGGTTCCCAGAGCGCAGAGAAACTCAGGGGAACTGGAAAGGCAAAGGTCTGGAGGTGTGTGAGTTCGCAGAGAGGGCTGCAGCAATTACCGAGGGACACTAAAGAGACCAGGGGCCACGTAGGGCAGAGCTGATGGGAAGCCAATGCTGTCTGCTCAGCCCTGAGAATCTGCCCCATCCAAGCTGAACACAGAGACTTTTGCAATTTTGCAAGTCTTGTCCCATAAGGCTGACTCCAGCACAGTTCTCTGGGCACAGACACAGCTGATCCTCACAACCAATTGGCTTGGAGGTCAATTCCCCCCAGTAATACCAACTACAATCAAGACTTAACTACAACAAGGCTGTATACACAGTCTACAAAGGGGTGCACCAAGAGAGTCTACCTCAGGTAACTGGGGAGGCAGAGCTAATAGGCCATATAGGACATCTAGCACACAAAGCTACTCTACCAACTCAGGGAAGCAGTGAAAATGCAGAGACAAAGGAACAGATCACAAACGAAAGAAATGGAGGAAAACAAATGACTGGATATAGAGTTCAAAACCACGGTTATAAGGTTTTTCAAGAATTTCCTAGAAAAGATGGATAAATTTAGTGAGACCCAAGATGAGATGAAAAAAGACCAACTAGAAATTAAATATATATTGACTGAAATAAAAATTATTACACAGAGAAGTAACAGCAGACTAGAGGAATGCAAGAATCAAGTCAAAGATCTGAAATACAAAGCAGGAACACTCAACTGGAAAACCAAAAAGAAAAAGGAATCCAAAAATTGGAAGAGTGTAAGGAGCCTCTGGGATAACTTCAAGCATACCAACATCAGAATTATGGGGGTGCCAGAAGAAAAGAGAGAGCAAGATAATGAAAACCTTTTTGAAGAAATAATGACTGAAAACTTCTCCGACGTGGTGAAAGAAATAGATTTACAAGTCCAGGAAGCACAAAGAACCCCATATAAAAGGAATCCAAAGAGGACCACACCAAGACACATCATAATTAAAATACCAAGAGCAAAAGACAAAGAGAGAATATTAAAAGCAGCAAGAGAAAAACAGTTAATTACCTACAAGGGAGCATGGATACCATTGTCAGCTGATTTCTCAACAGAAACTATGCAGGACAGATGGGAGTGGCAAGAAATATTCAAAGTAATGAATAGGAAGAACCTACAACGAAGATTACTCTATCCAGTAAAGCTATCATTCAGAATTAAAGGTCAGAGAAAGAGCTTCACAGATAAGAAAAAGCTAAAGGAGTTCATCACTACCAAACCAGTATTATATGAAATGCTGAAAGGTACTCTTTAAGAGGAAGAAGAAGAAAAAGGTAAAGATAAAAATTAGGAATAACGAATACATAACTATCAACAAGCGAATCTAAAAATCAAGTGAATTAAAAATCTGATGAACAGAATAAACTGGTGAATATCATAGAATCAGGGGCATAGAAAGGAAGTGGACTGACAATTCTCAGGGAGAGAGAAGGGGAGGGGTTGTGCAGGGAGAGATTGGACAAAAATCATACATCTATGGATGAGGACAAATAGGGAGGTGGGAGCTGAGAGGAGGGGAGCTATGGTAGGAAAAAGGAGTAACAATAGTAATAATCTGAACAATAAAGGTTTACTAAATCAAAATAAATAAGTAAGGAAGTAAATAAATAAATAAATAAATAAGATAAAATGAGTAGAGAAGAGGAAAGCATTACTGTTGAGGAAGGGAGAAGGAGGTGGCAATTAGAGTAAAAGCTTTCCAGGGTAAGTAAAACCTGGCCTGTGTTCTGAAGGATTAGTAGATACTGAGTTGAAGCAATCAGCATATGCAAAAGCATGTAAGTAAACATAAGATTTATGTATATTAGAAACTAGATCTTTTTAAAAATGTTTTTATTGATTTCTTTTAAAGAAAAGGAAGGCATAAGGATAGAGATACATTGATGAAAGTGCAACAACAAAGACTGGCTATCTCCTGCATGCCCCCAACTAGGGATGGAGTCTGCAATCTGGGCTTGTGCCCTGAGTGGGAATGAAACTGGTGACCTCTTGGTTCATGGGTCAACACTCAACCAGAGCTACAATGGCTGGTTGAAACAAGTAGTTTGGTATTGCCAGAGGAAACAGTGAACAGTAGATAAGGTAAAAGATACGCCTTTTTTTAGTAGTATCTTATGGCTTGTTTTTAATTCTTCCCTTTATTTTATTACTAGTAGCCCATCATGAGATATTGCACGTAATAGGCCGCCCAGCGATTCTATAGGAGCCATGCAGCTTCCACGGGAGGCGGAAACAAGCTGCTGGCGCCCACAGGAACTGGGAGGGAGGCACACTGCTTCTGTAGGAGCTGGGAGGGATCCATGCTGATTCCGTGAGAGGTAGGCCTGCCATCTCCTCTTCGAGCCAGCCACCCCCCAACCCACCCCCATCTGTGTCAGCTCCAGGCCTCACCTGCACACGCAACCTCCTTCTGTTCGGTCATAACCCATTAGAGTCCCAGCCTAATTTGCTATTTCCTCTTTTTCCATATATATATGTGTTTGTGTGTGTGTATTTATCTACTATTTACCTCCCATATACTCTCTTCCACCTCCACTCATCACCCTTGCCCCCCAAAATATGGAACGCTTCAAGAATTTATATACTTGTGCAAGGATCATGCTAATCTTCTCTGTATCATTCCGATTTTAGTGTATGTGCTGCTGAAGTGAACATGAGATAACCCTTTTAAGTCAGTAATAAGAGGACTTGTGTGTCATTTTGAAAAACTTAGAACAGCTTTCTCCAAAGGTAAAACTGTCTGATCCATATCATAGAAAAATTGTTCTGACAGCAGTGTGAAAGACAGACCTGAGGCAGCAAGCCTCCTTGGAGGCAGGCAAACTAGCTGAAGGTTCTAAGTATGTTACTAGGTCATTCAACAAATAGTTAATTTGTTCTTGTAATGTGTCAAGCACTGCTCTAGCATTACAGATATAACAGTGACCAAAACAGTCTTTGCCTTTATGAAACTTATTTTCAGAAGGAAACAAATAAGTACACTAAGGAAATACTAAATACATAATGGGTAAAATAGTCTGAAGTACAAATATAACAACTGATTTATACTGGGGGGGTCAAAGGTGTTCCTGAGTGATAATTAGCCAGACAGCAGATGAAGGTCTGGCCAGAGACAGGAACAGTGGAAAATGGAGGCAGGGATAATTTAGGAGATTTAATGAACAGTGACATGTGGGGAAAATTCTGATTTGATGAGCCAGTAGACAAAGATGCCACCAATAAACAAACAAACAAACAAACATTATGAAAGGAAGAGTTAGACATGTCTATGAAACACTGAGGTGGTTATAGATCCATTTGTGCAAAGATCTGGGCTGGAGAAGTAGATTTGGGAATCATCAGCCCAGAAATGGTAGTTCTTAAAAATGACAATGAATGAGATTATTTAAAAAGAGGATAAAGTCTGGCCAGCATGGCTCAGTGATTGAATGTTGACCTATGAATCAGGAGGTCATGGTTTGATCCCCAATCTGGGCCTTGATTTACGGGTTTGCTCCCCAATGTGGAGCATGCAGGAGGCAACCAATCAATGATTCTCTCTCATCAGTGATGTTTCTATCTCTTTCTCCTTCCTCTCCCTTCTTCTCTGAAAGCAATAAAAATCTATTTTAAAAATAAATAATAAATAAATAAATAAATAAATAGAGGATAAAGAGTAAGAAGATCAAGTATGAAAGAACAGAACATTCAATAGGTGGTAGAAAAAATCCAGATAATAGACAGAACAAATGACTTAAAGAGAGAGAAAAACCATGAAAACATAGCATTACAAAGCAAAAACAAACAAAAAAGGAGAGGAAAAAGAAAATCAGGAAAGACAGGACATACACATCTAGTCAGATTCTCAATAATACAAGCCAAAAAACATACACTGGATTTAACTATGTGAGACATTGTGATTTCAACAGGAATACTTTCATGCAAAAATGTACCCCTAATATTTAGTCACAATGAAACAAAAAATCTTTTAAATATGTTAATCTCAAAATATCACTTAAAACAGTTATTTAAATTCAAGCTCAGCTATAGCGCACTTATGTATTGAGAAATCTTACATTCTCAAGTTAAATATATACAAACCAGAGATAATACTGAAAACCTCAAAGAGCCAAAAATAGGCAATGCTCTAACTTGCAGGCACTGGGTAACAAAGCCAATCTTCATGAAACCTGGTTAGATAAACAAGGTTAATTAGCGAGAGGAAAAAGAAAAAAGGAAAAGAAGAGAAACAAGATGCAGAACAGAAGACACAGCACAACAGATTCAGCCATAGCAGGTAAACACAATTAGACTAGCAAAGCAAAACCAGGAGTGTGGAAAGACAAACGGTTCCCTCCATAATCTAAGACCTTCCAGAGTGCATAATGGGCCAAACTGAGAATATAGACCATCTCTCTAGAGAAAGGGAAAAATTGTGTCCCAATCTCTTTAATAGTCTACATATAGAGGTCTGGTGCATGAAAATAATGTACTCAGTGGGGGTCGGAGTCCCTCAGTCCTGCCTGTGCTCTCTCACAGTCTGGGAACCCTCAAGAAATGTCCAACTGACGGGTTAGGTCTGCTCCCAGCAGACAACCTTAGTACTGCCACAGAGGCAGGAGGGGCTCCCACCACTGGTGCTGTGCTTTCCAGCTAGGAGCCCAACCTCTGGCTGAGCGGAGCTCCCCCTGTGGGAGTGCTCTGACCACCAGGGGGCAGCTCCTACACCAAGCGTCTGCTTCCTGGTGGTCAGTGTGTGTCATAGCAATCGGTTGTTCCACTGTTAGGTAGAATGGCATATTAGCCTTTAATTATATACTAGAGGCCCCATGCACAAAATTCATGCAAGAGTAGGCCTTCCTTCCCCCGGCTGCCAGCACCAGCTTCCCTCTGGCACCCAAGGACCTTGGCTTCCCTCCAGCCGCCAGCAGGCACCTGGTACCCAGGCTTCTCTCAGGCCACCATCTGGCACCCGGGACCTGGACTTTCCTCACAGCCCCAGCTTTGTCCAGAAGGTCATCTGGAAGGATGTCTGGTCTAATTAGCACATTATACTTTTATTATATAGAGGATTTCAGGGCATATTAATTCAATCAGTTCAGTACTTCATCACTGTCCATGAAAGACATTCACACAAAGACAATGCCAAGGAGCCCACAGATGCACATATATAGGTAAGAATGGGAAAATTATGATAAACCAAATTCCTCTTACTTATTTTAAGAGTATGCTCATGAATTCTGTGTAGATTCTGGAGCAATACAATTATTGAGAATTGTCATATGTAGCATAAAGTTAAGGACTAAGTAACTGTTATAAGAAAATAAAAGTTCTAGGGTTTTATTGCACAATGTGAATGTAATGAACACTACTGAAGTGTACAAATAAAAATGGTTAAGGCTGCCAAAGCTAGTTTGGCTCAGTGGATAGATAGAGCATCGGGCTGGGGACTGAAAGGTCCCAGGTTCGATTCCGGTCAAGGGCATGTACATTGGTTGCGGGCACATCCCCAGAAGGGGGCGTACAGGAGGTGGCTTATCGATGTCTCTCTCTCATAGATGTTTCTGGCTTTCTATCCCTTTCCTTTCCTCTCTGTGAAAGGTCAATAAAATATATTAAAAAAAAATGGTTAAGGTTATAAATTTTGTTAATTTTTCCACAATTTAAAAAGTAAAATAAAATAAATAAGTTAAAAGATTCTTCAAAGCTACTGCAAATCAGATCAGATGCTTGTGGCATTTCAAAGTCTGATATTAAAAAGAAAGAAAGCTAACTAGCCTGCCTGGTGTGACTCTGTGGTTGGGGGCCATGTTTACACTTTTATTTTTTTTAAAGAATAATGCCTAGCCCTAGCTGGTTTGGCTCAGTGGATACAGCGTCAGCCTGCGGACTGAAGGGTCCTGGGTTTGATTCCAGACAAGGGAACATGCTTAGGTTGTGGGCTCGATCCACAGTAGGGGATGTGCAGGAGTAGGCCAGTCAATGATTCTCTTTCATCTTTGATGTTTCTATCTCTCTCCCTCCCTCTTCCCTTCCTCTCTGAAATTAATAAAAAAATATATTTAAGAAAATAATGCCTAGTAGACTCTCCTATACTAAAGTGGTACTGACATGATTAAATAGGAACATTGGTATTAAATAATTTCATGAATCTGAAACTGACATTTGAGAGATAACAGTGAATGATAGAGATCCAGTGTTCAACTACTTAGATGAGGTAACAAACTATAGGAAAGTAGGATAGTAAAGATAATCTGTGTCTTAAAATAGCTACATTTGAAGTAGGAAGAAATTTAATGGGTTGAATTGTGTCCTCCAACATATGTTTAAGTCCTAATTCCTAGGACTTGTGAATGTGACCTTATTTAAAATTACGGTCTCTGCAGTTGTACTCAAGTTTTGTTTCAAGCTACCCATTTTGCTGTACTTTGTTATAGTGGCCTTAGGAAGCTAAAGCAGAAGGCCTAAGAAATCTATACAGAAAGTAAAGAAGAAACAGAAAGTAATACTATATAAACCAATAGTTAAAAAATGGGGTAGTTAATAACAATTGGTTCCGATACTCAAAAGATAAAAGAAATTTTCCAAGATAATTAAAGGAGATACGACCACAGAGTTTTCCATCAAGAAGGAAATAAGGCCCTGGCCAGTGTTGCTCAGTGCTTAGAGCATCAGCATGCACATGGAATGGTGGCAGGTTTGATTTCTCATCAAGGACCAAATGTGTACCTAAGGTTTCGGGTTCAATCTCTGGCTCATCAGGATGCATGTGGGAGGCAACCTATCGATGTTGTCTCTCTTATATCTCTCTTCCTCCTAGACTCTCCATTCCTTCCTTCTACTCTATAGCAATGGAAAAATATCCTCAAGTGAGGATTAAAAAATTAAATTAAAAAAAAATCACCTAAAAGGTATCATAATTTATTTCACTACAGTGGAACCCTGGATGTTTTTGTTTCTTCTTTGGAAATATTTCCACATCATTTAATTCATATTCCTAACTAATTCAGACCACTTTTAAATCATTTCACACCTCGCCGAAACCAGTTTGGCTCAGTGGATAGAGCGTCGGCCTGGGGACTGAAAGGTCCCAGGTTCGATTCCGGTCAAGGGCATGTACATTGGTTGCGGGCACATCCTCAGTAGGGGGCGTGCAGGAGGCGGCTGATCGATGTCTCTCTCTCATCAATGTTTCTGGCTTTCTATCCCTTTCCCTTCCTCTCTGTGAAAAATCAATAACATATATTTAAAAAAAAATCATTTCACACCTGGATTATTGCCCCACATTTCTGACTATTCTCCCTACCTCCAAGTCTCAATTCTTCAAACCAGGTAACTTTTAATATATTTTTAATCATGTTATGACTTCAGTGGTTCTCTAATACTCAGCTCAATGTTCTAATTCTTTAGCCTGACATTGAGCTCACTATAATATCATCCTAATCCTTAGGATGAACACTTCAAGTCATGGTGGTCTTTTTATAGACATTGATTATTTCTTTCTTACAGAAATATTTCTTCATAGTATTCTTCTCTTCTAAAGTAAGATACAAGTATTCTGGTCCTCCACCCAATTCCCATTACATTCTACCTTTTCGTTAAGAAGACTCACATTGAAAAGCCCTGATCATTACAATCCTGAGAACTTTTTTCATTTGAACACATTTTGTTTGTGCTGAAGATCTAGCACTTAGTATTAAATTATACTGTGACTTTTACTTAGCAACTATGCTAAGCATCAAAATGGCATACACCATAGCTTCTGCTTCTTTATGTTCAAGCAAATTGCTGTACCTTCCTAAAACAAATTGTCACTGCTCCTTACCGCCCACACTTTGTCTTCGCTTTCTCTTACAGTCACCAGGAGTTTCATATTGACCTTCTTCAAAGCCTTCCAGTGATGGAGTAGCACAAAGACCATCAATACCCAACATAGGCGGTATCTTTTCCATGATAAAATCTGGAACATGTCCTAAAGGAAAATGTTCACAATTAAGATCTTTCCTCTATCTCCCTCATTCTGAAATGTTTCAATATATACCAACTTTCTAACAGTTGTCTTCATAGTTCACTTGAAGAAGCTGGGATCTCCCTCAACTTAAACAAATCCCAGTACTTAATAATGCAACTACATCTTACCAATATCTGATGCATAATCAATAAAAGTCTGTACTACTGCAGCCTGCAATCGTAGCTTTTTTTCTGTGTTGGTAGATATCTTTTCATGTCCTTCACTTGTCTGAAGAAGGTTTGGTGCAAATATCACTGCAAGATTGCTGCTATCCATCTTATTCTCACTGGACCTTAAATGAAAAAAAGTTTTATGAGATGGCACCAAAGATAAAAATAAAAAATTAAAATAAAGTATTAAGTGTATTTTGAAGACCTCTTACTTTTCCAGTCAAACACAAGTCACAATATAGTTATTCTTCATCTACCCATCAGAACCATCTACATGACAGAACCAGAAATACACAGCTTCTGTGTGCTTAGATACATATCATCAAAATCATGCAAACACAGAACCAACACTTTGTTTTTCCACACAAATCGAACATGTCTGATTTTCAAACCCAAACACAGAAAATCTGAAGTATTAAAAGACAGGAAGTATGTCTAGAACAAGCAGGCTCATTGACAGCAAAGAGAAGAGAAATTTGAAGAGCAAAACACAGTAATCTGAAAGCATTCAGTGGACAAAGAATCCTACAATCACCAATAAGCTGTTTAGGCATTCATAATGATCATTGTAAGGCACAGAAACAGTAAATCATTTGGTATAGTGTTTCTTAAATTATACAGGATAGAGTTCGTATACTAAGGAAATATATAATACTGGAGGCCTGGTGCACAAAATTTGTGCAGGGGGGAGAGGGGAGATGACCTGGAGGGGAGTGGTATCATCACCTGTATAAAAAGTATGCATCAGTGACCATACTTGTCATACAGGTGAAAGTTATCTTGCTGTTGTATGGGCAGCTACATTTTTTTGCTGACTAGAAAAATATATAACATGATCCTTCTGAGATAATAGTAGCATTTTCCCCATCTTATGGGTGGAAAAACTGAAGCAGAGATTGGCTTTGTCACACAGTTACAGTGTCAGAATCAGAGCTGACCACAAAATGTGCAAGCCAGAGTCCATGCATGTCATTGCTGCATCATCCTATTTTTTCAGTGTTAGTCTTGCCAGGACTGTTCCCAATATATAGGGTAGGGTTCTGCCGCAATCAGAGCCAATCTGTGGGGCAACTGGAGGGAGGAACAATCAGGGGCCCCCGATGGCATCCACCTTACTTGGCACTACCTGTTCACCAGCCCTGCCCCCACCAGTCACCTCCCTCTGGGAGGGGGGGGGGGGGCAGACGCTCTATGCAGATGCTCCTGCTTTGAGTGTCTACCCCCTGGTGGTCAGCATGCATCACAGCAATCAATCTTCTGCTGCTTGGTCAATTTGCATATAAGGGTTTTATTATATAGGATTTTTAGGAAAAGTTTTCACTCCAAATGAAATTTTATTATCTGTAAGAGTAAATCCAGCTAGTTGAGTAATTAAACTCTCATTTCCCAAGACTTTTAATTACTACTTACCTAAGAGAAACATTCCTGAGGAAATTAAAGAAGTATCTTAATATATCAATAGTATGGTCAGGCATAAGACAGGAGAGTAACAATGTAGCTTTATTCTTCTCTTCTGTTCCTAACTGTTGAGCTTTGAAAAGTGCTTCATGTAAATCAGCTGGGAGAATGGGTTCTGGCAATTCCCTAAAAAACTGCTTAAGAAGTCCTGCAATGTCACAAGGAAGTGCAGAAGACAGGCCACTTTCACCATGATCCAGTTTATTCTGAAATAGATAAAATAATCTTGAGTGTTTGGGGGCTTAAGAGTATATTGCAAACAAACTATCCTTTCTTATACTCTAAAGAGCTTTCTTTAATAAATTTCTTTTAACTCTTATTTTAATATATCTCATTTTTAGAAGGCTAAAAATAATAAAAAAAATGTTCAATTATAGAAACTAGGACCATGGATTTGAAACTACTCTAAACTTTCAAAGCATTTTATAAACAGCTTCATTGTGATGATTTCACAATGTATATGTAAATGAAAACATCAAGTTGTACATTCTAAATGTACTGGTGAATTATACCTCAATAAAACATGGAAGGGGGGGAAGCATTATAGAAATGATTTACTTTCTTTTGGAAAAAGGTTCCTTTGCCATGAAAAAAGCTACTTTCAAATTTAATTTCTGTCAATAATTCATGTAGTACTTCTAAATAGTTCAATTGCAAAACCACACCAAAAATATGATACAAAAGAAAAATAACAGTTCAAGGATATGCTTACCTTTAACGCTTTTAGACGAATAACAGATCCTGATTTCCTAAAGAGCCCTTCTGTATGAATATGCTCTTCTAGAGATGTGCAAGCATCAACAAGAAAACTGAAACAGAGAAATCTTTTCAGGTGGCCAGAACACATCTTTCTAAGTCACATTATTCTGCCCAAGTACAGGAGCTGACCAGGTACTACACCCCTACCAGAAGCTCTGATGCAACAAATCCCTTTAATCTGTGATAAAAGGTTATTTGCTTCCTAAATTCCTCTCTAGGAACCACCATTTTACTCATAACAACTTCAATAAACTCACTTAATCCTACATCCTTCTCAATTTTGTTTCTCTGCTTTCATTCAGAGCACAGGATTTGTCTTTTGCACTGCCTCTACCTTCTTTCATACCCCCGTCTCTCCTCCACCCTCACCGATTAGACTCTTATTTACTCCAAAAAAAAAAAAAAAAGGCTCTCTCGGAGTCACCAATCGCCTCCAAAGGCATAGTAAATTCATTGTCTTCATCTTGTTTGTCCTACCAGCATAACACACTTGACCACTCATTTTAAAAATACTTTTTTTTTTACTCCTTTGGTTTTCCTACTGACTCCCTGATTGCTTCTTCTCAACTTCTTTTCTGGATCCTCCTTTTCTGCCAGACCTCTATGCTAGGATGACCCAGGGCTCTAAGGACTTCTTTTCTTCATTCTCTCCCCATGTGTGATCTTGCACAGCATACACAGCTTAAAATATCTACCATCTACTTACTACGTTTGCCCCAAGATAAGGCAAGGTTTTTCCCTTACTCCAACATTATCTCTCAGAAAATCTAATACACCTCAGTCCTTATAATCTTTTTCATATATAAAGGTGTGTACTCAATTTTTATATCGAACAATTTCTTTTTTTCAAAGTTTTTATGATTCCAGAGTCATTTTTATTCTTTTTAAAATATATATATATTACATTGATTTTTTTTTTTTTTTTACAAAGAGGAAGGGTAAGGGAGAGAGTGTTAGAAACATTGATCCGCTGCCTCCTGCATACCTCTTACAAGGTACATGCCCTTGACTGGAATCGAACCTGGGACCTTTCAGTCGCAGGCTGACGCTCTATCCACTGAGCCAAAAAAAACGGTTAGGGCTCAAACAATTTCTAACAACTAGTGTTAGTTTTAAATGCTTAGTTGACAGCTGGTACCAATAAATTAGAATGGATATCAGCTGTAAGCAACTGATAAATGTTGCATTGGTGCACAGTGGCTAAACATTGCAGAGGGTAACTGACAGAGTAGTTTGTTGTATTTTTAGCACGCAAAAGAAATTATGACTAAAGATGTAGTCATTATTATTGGGAATATGACTTTGCAATTCTAAATGTTGAAAATCCGTATAAACAAACCTTTTTAAATCCGTATTTAAAAAGCAAAATACTAAGTGGTTACCCTAATGAAGACTATGAATCTACACCTATAATCTGAGGGAAGTTTAAAGTAGCAAGGTGTTCAATAAATGCTTTTGGACAATGCATCAATTAAAAATCTAGGTTACTGGACTAGAATAGGCACAATGAACTCTACTTTGGACAGAGAGAAAAATAATTAGAAAGAGCTAAAACAGTTTCTTTAAATGTATTTAAACTATTTTCTTAAGATGTAAACTTACCTAGTATTTCCTATTGCAGTTAGTTCAAAAGATTTATAAATCGTAAGCAACATAAAAAAAGTTTAAAATATGTAATTTATATTCACAAATACATTAATAGTTTAGCATAATATTCCTTTACCCAACTTTTCTAAAACAAAAATATCACTACTTTAGCTGACTTGGTAATTTAGTATACTAATAATATAATCAGAATTGTGCCAAAAGAATGATATAGATCTGAAATTTCTAACTTAATAGAACAAAAATAATTTGCTCTCTAACATTTACTTATTACTAAACCTTAAAATTCAATCCTGGGAGTAAGTAAAAATTAATGTTAAAATATGTAAAAGTTTTAAGTAAAATTTTTTTACATAACTATTGAGAAATAAAATAATCTGTTAATTTAAAACGAATATGTAAGTCAACCAACTATTTATTTTTTAACATTTAAACACCACTTTGAAATATTTATTCATTTAAAACTTTGCTTACCTTGGAATGTGTCCATATTCTGGTACAACAGAATGTGGCAATGCATTAAAAGGTACTCCAAATATTTTACCCTAAAATGACAAATTTAGTTACTCTAACACAAATATTAAGTATAATATAAATTTTCTTAAACATTAGGGCAAATTAAAAACCTCAGCAAATAAAAAATGATGGCAGAGCCAGCTGGTGGCTCAGTGATTGAGCATCCATCTATGACCCAGGAGGTCAGTTTGATTCCCAGCTCTCATTGCCAGCTCAGTCCTCAGTAGGGGGCAAGAGGCAGCCCATTAAGGATTCTCATTGTTGATGTTTCCTCTCTCTTTCCACCCTTCTCTCTAAAGTCAATAAAAAATATTTTTTTTTAAAAAAAGCAGAAGTAAACTATCAATCAGTCAAGACAAAGAAAGTAATTCTTTCAAGTACATTTTGTAAAAGTAACTACCTTAAGCTAGGTGCTAAGAGTACAATGATGGCAAAGATAAAGTGCCATCGAGCAATGTGGTAAATTCCATGGGTTTCCAAAGCCATAATGGAAAAACCAATCCAGTTAGTGCTTAGTCGTAAAATTCTTAAAACAGATTTATCCCAAAACATTATTTCCCTGAAAATACTACCTGTTCCACCCTACCTGGTTTGGCTCAGTGCATAGACCTTAGGCCTGTGGACTAACGGGTCCGGATTTTGATTCTGGTCAAGGACCTGATTGTGGGCTAGATCCTCAGAAGAGGCAGCAGATCAATGATTCTCTCATCTTGATATTTCTATCTCTCTCTCCCTCTCCCTTCCCCTCTGAAATCAATAAAAATGTATTTTAAAAAAATACTACCCTGTTCCTTCAGTGAGCTTACAAATACTGACCTTATTTATACCTTCCTTTTGGCAACCTTATTAACACTAATTTGAATAAGAGGCTAAATCCATTGATAATGGTAATTCCTGTCATTCATTGGGTACTTCCTAAAATTACACCAGAAGTGGTTATTTTCAGATCTGATTACCTTTTACACACTCTGTGGAAAAGTGCTATTCAAACTACTTTCTGAGCTACTTAAAAATAAGGATTCTGCAAACATTTAATTCAAATTTCATTTAACTACTTTAAAAAACATTTTAAACCGTCACATTCAAATGTATTACTCACATTCAAAATTTAACACAATGAAAATCCCAAAAGTAAAATTGTAAATGTCAGTTAACTTGCATGTTTGTACACACCTTGCCACAATCTTTGTGCATGCATTCAAACCTCTTAAAAATGTGTCACTGAATAAGAAAGATGTAGTTAGCCAATGCTCTATCCACCGAGCCAAATCTGTTAGAGCAGGACTGCCAGATTTTAAATACTGGCTCTTCATTTATCAAATGACCTTGAACAAATTAACATTCCCTATGTCTCAGTATCCTCACATAGGTCCTAAATCTGATGCAGAGTAAGAATTCAAAGAATATCTGCTGCTGTTAACGCTTACCATTTTAAAGGGAGCTACTTAAAAAAAGAAAGAGGTAACCCTCCTTGTCTAGATAAGTCAAAATTTCTTGATACTGTGCAACCAAACAAAATACAAAAATAAATCAGATGCTGAAGCTGATTATATGTCTACAAGTGTCATACATAAGTAGAATTCAGGGAGCTTTCCCCCCCTTAAGTCTCATTATTCTCAATATTTGACTTCACAAGTAACTTAAAATTTAATCTCATAAAATAAATAACGTTTTTTTTAATTGTATGTATTGAAATATAATTTATAATATCACCTTAAAAGATTTCTAGTTATTTTCTTAAAAAACTCGAAACTATTATTAGCCAACCAGCACCAAATAATTAAAGAAATATAGTTTTCAATTACCTATCTTGTGAGATCCCACTCATATTAACACTACAATCTTCTGTATTTCTTCTTTATTTTATTAGTTTCTAGTGTGACAATCAGAATATAGACCATTTATTATCGTTAACAACTAAAATTAGTTTAAGTGGCATGTGACAGGCATTGTGCTAGTCCTATTGACAGATCTTAGAGTTGTTTTTTTTTTAAGACAACCCAAGGAAAGATACCATTATTTCCACTTTATAGAGTAGAAAGTGAAGCTTAGGAAAATTAAACAAGCAGTTCAAGATCATACATCTAGTAGGATTAAAACTCAGATCTGAATCTAAAGACAGGTGTCAGTTTTTCTTAAGGAGTAAAAAAAATCCATGTACAAATTCTTTCATATGGCAACATATCTATACTAATAAAAGCCTATGTAGTCGTCATGCCCTCATGTTGTGATGCCCTCATGCTGTCCCAATCCATCTCTAAGAGGCTGTGTTCACAGCGGGCATGCAAGAGTGGGCGGGGACTTGATGCTGTGTGCTCAGTGCAGAGGTGGGACCCCTGGTTCCAGCCTACCTCTTTGGGGAAGATAGATTGAGGGGCGCCTGCACTGTGAGAAGAGTGCACGAATTTCGTGCACCAGGACTCTAATTTGTTAATATTTAAAAATTAGAGTGGCTTTCCAAAATCTCAAACACGGTTGGTTTTGTAAGAGTATAAAAACAATTTCTCTAAAATTTTTAAGAGATATACACATCATTTAAAAAAAAAAAATGATGAGAATTGAGAGAGAGAGACAGAGAGAGGAGGAGGAAATGAGAGGGAAACATTGATCTATTGTCTCCATACACTCCTGACCTGGGAATGCAATCAGCAACCTTTTGGTGTGTGGAACAACATTCTAACCAACTGAGCTACCTGGACAGAGCACAAATTATTTTTGTTAATAGTTTTCTCCTCCAAATATTTATTATCTTTCAGATATTATAAACTATTACATTACTAAATGTACTTTTATCAGTCTTCAGTTCTAAGTACTTAGAAAGTACCACATAATTAGGCAAATAAATTAAAAATAAAATGTTTTATATTCCACTTACTTCATTTTTCACAAAGTTCTCTTTTTCTTTCTTTTTTGTTAATTTTCATCAGAGAATATTTTTCCATTGATTTTTAGGAAGAGTGAAACAGGAGGCGGTTAGGTTAGGGGAGGGAGAGAAAGATAAACATCCATGTGAGATTGGTTGCCTCCTACATACCCCCAACTGGGGCCAGGGATGGAACCTTCAACCCAGGTACTATGTGCCCTTGACCAGGAATCAAACCCAAGGTCCGTGTGTGCCTAGGATGTCGCTCTAACCTCTGAGAACACAATAAAATTCTTGATGCAGTAAATATAAAAGACTCATTCAAAATTCCCTTACCTTGACCACCCCAAAATCATCAACAGCTTATTTATTTATTATATTTTTAGAAGTTATTTTATTTTTGTTGTTAATCCTCACTCAAGAATATTTTTT